>VUYV01000677.1:0-34728 GCA_008711295.1 Anarhynchus alexandrinus | reverse complement strand
AGCCATGGGCTCTGAGGGGAGGCGGGAGGGCTGAGGGGAGCCATGGGCTCTGAGGGGAAGGAGCGGCGGGGGTCCTGATGGGGAGCCATGGCCTCTGAGGGGAGGTTCTGAGGGCAGCCATGGGCTCTGATGAGAGCCGGACGCTCTGAGGGGAGGCGGGAGGTCTGAGGGGACCGAGCCGTGGGGGTCCTGAGGGGATCCGGACGCTCTGAGCGGAGCCATGGGCTCTGAGGGGAAGGAGCCGCGGGGGTCCTGAGGGGAGCCATGGCCTCTGAGGGGAGCCGGACGCTCTGAGGGGAGGTTCTGAGGGCAGCCATGGGCTCTTGAGGGGAGGCGGGAACTCTGAGGGGAGCGAGCCGCGGGGATCCTGAGGGGATCCGGACGCTCTGAAAGGAGCCACGGGCTCTGAGGGGAAGGAGCCGCGGGGTTCCTGAGGGGAGCCATGGTCTCTGAGGGGAGCTGGGAGCTCTGAGGGGACCGAGTCGTGGGGGTCCTGAGGGGATCCGGGCGCTCTGAGCGGAGCCATGGGCTCTGAGGGGAAGGAGCCGCAGGGGGCTTGATGTCAGCCAAGGGCTCTGATGAGAGCCGGACGCTCTGAGGGGAGGCGGGAGATCTGCGGGGAGCCCCGGGCTCTGAAGGGAAGAACCCGCAGGGGGTTGAGGGCAGCCGTGGGATCTGAAAGGACCGAGCCGTGAGGGGCTGAGGGGAGGTGGGATGTCTGAAGGCAGCCATGGACACTCAGGGGAGGGAGCCGCGGGGGTCCTGAGGGGAGCCGGGCGCTCTGAGGGCAGCCATGGGCTCTGAGGGGAACGACCTGTGGGGGGCTGAAGGGAGCCGTGGGCTCTGAGGGAAGGCGGGAGCTCTGAGGGGAGCTGACAGGGCTGAGGGGACCGAGCCGCGGGCTCTGAGGGGAGGCGGGATGATGAAGGAAGCCATGGGCTCTGAGGGGAGGCGGGATCTCTGGGGGGAGCCGTGGGCTCGGAGGGGTCGGAGCCACGGGGGGCTGAGGGGAACCGGATGCTCTGAAGGGAGGTTCTGAGGGGACCGAGCCGTGGGGGTCCTGAGGTGAGCCGGACGCTCTGAGGGGAGGCGGGATGCTGAGGGGAGCCGTGGGCTCTGAGGGAACCGAGCCTTGGGCTGTGTGGGGACGGAGCCGTGAGGGGCCGAGGGGAGCCGGGATGCCTGAGGGGAGCCGGGCGCTCTGAGGGGAGCGAGGGGCCGAGAGGAGCCGCCGCGCCGCCGTTGCGAGGGGCCGGTGTCTCCTCCGGACCCGGGCGTCCCCGCTTGTCCCCGCTGCTGCGCGTGGGCTGTGTCCCCCCGGGCGCCGGAGGGTGTCCCGCTGCGGGCAGGTGGCTTTCCGGGACGGGCATTTCCAGTGCGTTTTTCCCAAGCGAACCCTGGTCGCAGCTTTCTGGCTTTAGCAGTGCGCTGGGTGCTGGTGACACACAGCCTTCGAGGTGTTTTTACCACCTTCAGTGCTACATTTCTGCCGTGCTGGTCTTAGTTGCAAGTAACAGGTATTTTTTTTACTTTAAGAGGCACCGACTCGCTAGTGAACTCTCCCGGCAAAGGCGGCTCAGCCATCCCCGCTCAGCCATCCCCGCTCAGCCATCCCGGCTCAGCCTGGCAGGACGGTGCTCAGTGGATCCCTGAGCGTTCAGTCCACGGCAGCAGATGCTGTTGTAGCACCAACACAAGCTAAGAAATCAGCAGCTCCATGCTGTCCTTGGCCAGATAAACATTTCTATTGCTGCTGATAGCCTGAGCTATCGGGGGCTACAGCCGTGCGGTTTGACTTTTCTCTGTGGACGATCTGAATGCGGAGTGCGAGGAGAAAAAAATCCGCTGCCTGTGTCGGATAATGAAAGTTTTGGCCTCTGTTGGGCCTAACTTTCACCCGTCGTCATAAAATTTCACAAGAATGACATTTGTACAGTTATTTTTATTGGCTTTTTTTAGCTAATTCTCTTTTGTACTGGTAGGAATTGGTTCTGACTCTTTCTGGTCATTGTGACTTTGTTTCCCAGGGAAGTGCTAACTTCGTTCCACCGTCAAATTAATTACAAATAGGAGATAGTGCACAGAGATTTAATTAGGGCCGGCGTGTACAGTGTGGATGCTCGAGCAACAGTTGGTGGCACCAGGTTCAGCTTTTTCATCGGGTGTTCAGTTAGTATTTAGAAATTAGAGGAAGAACGAAACCTTGCATTTGACAGGCAATTGATTATTCCTGTCATTATTTAGGTGTCTCCTGCCCACTGTAAGTCAAGGATAATTGGTTGAAAAAAAAATCTGTCCTCTGTTAGAAATCTGTTTCATGGTGATGTTCATCAGACCAAAACTCACCTTTCTTCGGGTCATTTAAAAGGGGAAAGCTGTTGTTTTGTGTCAAGACCTTGTGATTAGGAAAATGAAAGGTGCCCTCCTCTGTGTTTTTGATTCTTTCCAAGTGTGTTCTAAAGTTATGCTTGTGCTTTCCTGGGGGAACAAGTAAGCTCCGTTCTATGAGGCGGGATATGTAAGAATTTTTAAAAAAGAATGAATATACAAACACACAGGTAATTTGAGCCTCATTGTGCTGTTCCTTATTCTCCCTGTACGACTGCAAACAGCTGAAAGTCCTGTATTTCCAGCAATCCTAAAATTAACTCTGGCGTTTCTGCAGTTCTAAAAAGGCAGGAGGGGACGATGTTTGTTTTCCCTCTCGCGTCGCACTGGTGACTGAAGCGGATCCGGAGGGCTTGGCGGTGGGTGGGGTGAACCGTTACATATTTTCTGTGTCTGACGAATGCGCAGGCTGCTTGGCGTCCGTCCTTCTCCTCTCTCTGGTCAGCGGCAAAACCTCCTAACGAGTAGACGGTCCTGACGATTAAAGCCGGGGTAGAGTATTTTGACTGCAGGGATTTCCCGTGCCACAGTGCCGCCGGGGATCCTTCATGGCCAGGGGCTTCTGACCATGCCTGCGGCCGAGGAGGAGGGGAGGTAAGGGGGTGAGGGGCTGGGAGCAGCAGCACAGGTGAGCTGGGGTTGATGCTGCGCTGAGCGTGGGCGGCTGCTGCTCTGGGTCGGTTGTACTGAGCGGGGGTCTCTGCCCTGGGAGTATTTCTGTGGCTCTTCGTAAGAAAACGATCCCTTTACGGTGTCTTGAAAAACGGTGACTTGACTGACATTTCTGAATCGAAATGGCAAAGGATGGGGCAAAACAGAACGAGGAGCATATTTTAGTGCGCTTTGACACACACGTTTGAAGGTTCGTGTTTCAGATCAAAATGAAATCTCCGTTTTTTCACCTGTGTTGAAAACACATTCAGCTGCTATTTGTTGTGGCTACTTGGGTTCATCGCCCAGCTTCTCTCATCCTTGCAATGGCTTTTAAAACTGGCTTTATCAACTTTCAGATCAGTTTAAATTGGGTAAAGTTATTAAAAAATTCTTAGTGACTGGCTGTACCCTTTTCAATGTGACTGTCTTTAGTACTTTTAATGCTAAAATTGTGAATTTGTATTATCGCTGGTGCAGTAGACTATTGAATTCTTGCGAATAGACATCATTTTAATTTAAAAAAAAACTTAAGTGTTTTCTTAGTTGATGCAACAACATTAGGCTTTTTGGGTCTTTTAAAGCAGCTCACAGGTCTGAATGCAATGATTATAAAGTGAGGAATTGTCATGAAATACCTGTTTTCTAGGTGGGTTCCATGTGTACCCGTTCTCAGCCCTTCATTAGTAATTATTTTTGCCTGTTACTTTGAAGCAAGCATCCAAGTCATCACAGATATGTTCCAAGTGATGCAAATACCAGTAAATAACTGAAAAATCGGGGTCACAGACTGACAGCACGGTGGCTTGCTTTGAATGAGGTAGAGAAGAGCCCCAAAAGGGTCGGAAAACGTGCTAATAGTTAGGACTTCCAGTGGTTCCGTCCATCTCTTAAGAAAGGGAAGGTTGAAAGAAAACTTGTTAAGAAAATGGTTAATGACTGCATTTGTGGGGACAAAGGTGTAGCAAGGTGGTGATCAGAGCTAGGGAAGTTTATGCCAAGTTTAAGAATTTAGCAAAGATTTTAGTACGTACTGAAGAGTTAATTGTAGACAGAGTTTGTCTAAAGAATGTTCTGTGGTTTAAAAGGTAATTAATTTGGGAATTGTGTAGGTGAAACTATCTTATTAGAAGGTCTTTTCTGGCTTTATATGGTTTTATAGCTGACAAGGGCAAGATTCAAGAGCAAATTTCTTATAAGCTACAAAATATAATCGCTGATGTAGAGTTTGCGGTGAATTTTAACGCGCAGACTTGTTGACTTGGTAATTTACTGATTGCCAGCAACTTCTGTGAGTCCAAAAAGAACCCCAAACTCCCCTGAAATGTCACTTTTTTGCCAAGCAAAGGATGAGATCCAGTGCACTGGTAGTGTCTGCCATTGTATGGAGGTGTAATTCAGCCACTTCGGACCAACAAAGCAACCTAGTACGTTACGAACTGCACCTCCTGTGCCCTGGGTGCTTCTGTTGGGGGAGCTGGAGCCAGCAGGCGCTCGCAGTGCGGCTGACGCTTCTTTTTTGCCCAAGCCGTGATGCTGGAGAGTGAGGACTTGTTACAGCGTAGTGAGCTTTCAACCGGGGGCTGCTAAAGCACAACAAGGAATGCATGAGCCGGGAATGCGGGAACCCAGGCAGACTGTGCTCATCGGGTTGGGTTTTGGTGATTTGCCAGCGCTTCCCTTGTGGTCATTTGTACCTGCGAGGGGCCGCGGGGCTGAGAAAAAAAGTTACGGAATCAGTGAGTGCCCTCACTATTAGCATCGAGACGGGACGAGGGAGGCAATTTTGTGGCTCTTTCCTAATGCCGCTTCAGACTTTCACCGTCTCTTTTTTTTAAACATCGGTGACGCAAAGTGAACTGCAGCAGGTGCCAATTTTATGCCTTAGCCTTATTGCTCAGACAGGATGCCCTGGACAGCGGCACAAACTCGGACAGCAGTAACGATCGTTAAACAGTTGGAGTAAACTGGGCAGATAATGGACCCCTTTGTTGTCTGGCCGCTCTGTGGTCCGAGCGGATGGGCACTGTGCTCTCATTAGGAGGAAGGTGATCCTTTCTTCCCACCCTGTTTCCAGCTTTTGTTTTTTGTGCTGCCACTCAACAAAGTGCTTTATGGAGTTTGTGCTCCAGATTTATTTATTTTTAATCCGGTTGGTAGGAAGTAAATTATTTCAGTGAAAAAAGTTCCATTAATATTCCCTACTTTTTATGCTTGCTCTACTTCAACCCTGCTGACCTGTATGGAGAAACACGATTCTTCCTGGCATCCCTGCCCGGTGCATAGGAATACTCCCTGAATTACGGATGCACTACCGAAAACGGGTCCCTGGACCACAGCCCGGTCAGCCCCTCAAGGGTGGCTGCGCTGCCGCCTCCATGCAGGGAAACGGTCCCCTTTGCTGTGCATTGTGAATGAGTATTTTACTGCAGAACCCCACGTCATTATCAGCCTTTCCAGCTGCTCTTTGCACTTCCCGCGAGCAGCGGGAGTGGAATTCCACTGTCCTGTACTTGTGCCATGTAATAACATGCTACGCTTTCTTTTGACTCAAATTGTGGTTAATAATGGTCAAATTCTATTAAATCACATTTCACTGGCTGTGTTCAGTGTTGCTCGAAGTCTAAATTCTGCTTCTGAAAAAAACCATGCTTTTGAAATGTCTAAATTATCTATTCACTGGCCATTCTTCATCATGGTTTTGGTAGGCTGTTTGCTTTCTGTTAAAAGCCACAAAAATGAATTTTATCTTCAAAATGCTCCTCGGAGAGGAAGAAAGCAATGTTAGATTTCTGACCTCCTCATGCCATAAATATGAATTGTTATCACTGTTTGGGTAGTGACGCACAGTTCTCCCCAAATGGTGAACTGTCTGGAAGATCTGGTTGGGATTTTTAAAAACTTGGCTGTCTTTTGTGTAAAACAAAGGTTTAAGGTGAAAGTTCCTGGATGCACTATGGGCTAAATTGACATATGGCAATGTGTGGCTGGGCAGTTACAACATTAGTAGGTATTTTCTGGTGAAGAAAATACTGAGAATGGTGAATATGGTAGCAAACGTAGATAACTTGGTTTTGTACCTCAATATTGGCTAATAATTCCTTAATGATTATATTTCAAAGAAGAACCCAGGGCTTTAAGTAATAACAGAAGTTACAAGGTTTTCTGACTCTATAAATAAAGAGCTATATTTAGAAAAAACGAATAGTGTATTTATGGACAAAACTGTATTAAGGGAAATGTGATGGAAAAATTGAGTCAGATGAGCTGATGTATGAGGCATTTCCCTATGGAGTCATTGGGCTGAAAAATGTTTTATATGCCTAAACTTGAACAGATGCTTCAACACACACACACATACGCACACACGTACAATCCCCCCTAGTTTAATATTAGCAGTTCTGTTCATACCACTGTGATTAATTCACGAACCAGCCTGCTTTAGTCTCTTTTCTGGGGGCTACGGGGTATTTCCAGATCATCCAGGTACTTAAGCCCATGCCTAACTGTAAATATGCAAGCAGCCCGGTTATTAGCAGGATTTCTTTCAAGCTTTACATTAGCCATGTGCTTAAATGACTCAGTGACCTGGGATTTGCGTTTTTACACAGGAGCAAAGGATTTCTCCCTATTACCTTGCTTAGATGAAAATCGTTGGAGTCAGCCAGCTTTTTTGCCTAAATAAGGACATGATACCAGCTTTCAGCTCTTACAGATATTAGTTCCACCTTTTTAGATACAAATTTGTCAGAAAAGAACCTGAGCGTGTGTGCCTGACCTCATTTAAGATATTGTTGAAGTATGCAGAGAAGGCATACCTATGGATGACCAGCAGATTGTGCCTACTGTTCCTTTTAGTAGGGATGTCGCATTCGGTGGTGCTGGAGAGGTGGCCGACAATTGCATTTTAGTGTTTTTCCTTTGAACACCCGTTGCGGTGTTCCGCTCAGCCGTTAATCTGCTTTCCCAGGGTTGTATTATTTGCCTTGTAGGTAGCTGTGCACAGCGCTTCCTCTCTTTTAAAAATCCCCAAAGCCCTCCCAAAAAATGCAGCGCATTGGAGCCGGTTGTTTCCGCTTTGCTTTTCTGATTGAGCTAAACTGATGAAGGAATGTGGAAAAATGACTTCTGGGTCTAAACCTGGGTCTAGCTGTGGTGCGCCTGGGGAACACACGGCTTACGGGATGAGCGGCGATGCTTGTGGCATCGGGGGGTATTGACTCCTGCTGGCGGTGACATCCCAGTGTCAGACACTCATTGAGTGGTGCAGCCGTGCCAGACTCGGGTATAACAAGTCATCGTCTGTAAACTTCTGTATCTCTCTCGTGCTTAAAATAGTAGAGAGCCTGGGAGGGTGATGTGTTTCTTGTGTGTAGATGGTTTCCATGCTACCTTGAGGGTGAGTTTCTGACTCCTTGTTAACTCCTGGAAATCTTGTTCTGTTACGGATTCAGGGACACAGCTGTCAAGTAGTGCTGCATAATCGGGGGCGCGAGGTTAGAGGAACATCTGCAGGCAGACAAGGGGCTGGTTGTTAATACGTTTTTAAATGATGTAAAAATAAAATAATTAGGGTTCTTGTGTGCGTTGTGCCGGTGTGCTGTTTTGTGTGCAGCATCTCCTCTAGATTTTACTAAAAATCTCCTGGTTTTCACGATAAACATTTTTAGTTGAGAACTGACTAAGTTTTAATTTAAGCAGACATTAATTTACAGAAGTTGCTTAGCTGACATTCAAATACAAAGTTAAACTATTTTTAAAAGGAGAAGAATTTTCGTAGTGGCAACTGCGATTCCTGGAACATTAAAAAAATAAAATAAAATTGAAGTGTTTGGGAGGAAGTACACAGGGATCTTCCATGTAGCCATATGGAAATGATCTTCTTTATTCCCTGGTTCATGTAAAGTCTTCGCTCCTTCTGGACTGTTGACTCGAAATGTTCACCTCTGTGGCAATACCCAGCTTGATTTGTATTCCTCAGCCTGCTCTTGCTCTCTTTGCAATCTGTGGCAAAACCTTATCGATCTGGGTGGCTGCAAAATCTGATTCCCTGGAGGATTGAGCTGGAGAGATATCGACAGAAATAAATCATTGCTGCCCTTCAAGTGAGCCGATTGCGTGAGATTTGTCCGACAAGTAAATACTGAATACCAATCGTCTGTAACTTATCAATGATTAATAACCTGAGGTACCAATTTTTTTTCCTTTTAGCTGATTCATTAACATGCTCTTCCCACACACCCCTGGGGAGATGTTCACTCCTGGCTCCTTCAGAACAGCTGCACTGGATCGGACTGAACGTCCGCCTGGTCCAGAGTCCTGTTTCTGACACTGGCCCAAGTGGAGACTACAGGAGAAGCACAGGAGAAGCATATTTGAAACCCCTCTCAGCATTTTTACTGCTTTCCACCTAAAGAGTTACCTGTTGTGTGAAGCACTCTTTTTTTTTTTTAATTTTCTGTTTTTAAGGGGCTTTCCTTTTCCAGGCTACTCCAGATTTTACAGCTCCCTGCCCTCTTCCCCCATCAGCTTTCTCCGTTTTCCGCTGTTCTTCCTACACCAGCCAGTCCTCTTCTCCAAAGCTGTTTCTGTTCTACTCCGTTTCCATGATGGGGGGTGGTGAGAGTGACCATAGCCATACGCCACAGCCAGGATGCGGGTGAACCACAGGTGCTCACAGTGACACAGCAGTGTCCTCTGTTTGTGTGCTCGTCCTTCTCTAACACTGCTAAAATGCTGTTGGCTTTCTGGACTGTGCTGAGTGGTGCCAGAGCTTTCATGGAGCAGCCTGACAGCCCCAGGATCTCCTGCTTGCTGAGGCCATCTTAGGGAACATCTTTTTTTAGTGTGGAGCTGAGATTTATGTTTTTTTATTGAATGTATGCATCGCTTTATCTATGTGGAATTCCATCTGCCATTTTATTACCAGGTTACTTAGGGTCGTAAGGTCCTTCTGCCGTTCTCCATGGTTGCTCATCTCCCTTGCCTTGAATATCACCATCAGGATCCTTGATCGCATCCCACCCGCCTGGCTGTTGCGTTTTACTCAGTGTCCTTGTCCAGCACAGGTCCCAGCCTCTCTCCCTGTGAAACGCCGCTGGGACCCCCCTCCCTCGCAGGAAATGACTATTTACTCCTACTCTTTGTTATCTTTCACCCAGTTGTTTATCCATGCAGGGACAGTCCCTTTTCCGCAGGGACAGTCCCTTTTCCGGTGTGGCCTTTTGGTGTCCCTGCAAGAAGCCTTTGACGAGAGAGACTCACAAATATTAAAAATCCGGGTAGTCTGGCACCTTTTGTGAGGCTGGAAGTCCCTTTACAGAAGCCACACTGACTTTCCCCTGGTGTATCGTATTTATACAGATATATCAACTGTCAACTAGTTCTAGTCTGTATAATATTGTCTTAATTAGTCCTGTACAAATGTTGGGTTTGGAGGCCTGCAATTTTCTTTGCAATCCTTGTCTTGCAGAGTTGGCGTGACACTTGCCTCCATGTACCAAGGCGATTTTAAGAAAGGCCGTAACCAGGTCGGCTGTTCTGGCTCTGAGCTCCATTAACCTCTTTGGTGAATGCCCCCTGGTCCGGCCAACCCATTCCTCTTCCTTTTGGCTCTATAACCTCTTCTCCCGTCATTTCAGTGTGAGCCAGTTTCCCAGAGAGTCCCCGGAGGAATGGGGCTGGCGAGGAGGCTGGCGCTGGTGAGGAGGCTGGCTCTGGCTCTAGTTTTGTGAGTAGGCGTGTAAAAAAAGTCACTTAATTTTTCCTCTGTGGCACTGTCATCCCTTAATAGCATTAAGAAATGAACCTGTTCCTGGTGGTGGCTTTCTGCAGGGAGGCTCCCTCAGGATGTGGGTGGGTATCTGAAGCGGTAACAAAGTGATGGGGAAGAAACTATTTTAGTCATAGGATAGATGGCAGCAAAATGGCCAGCGGGTTGAGGGAGGGGATGCTTCCCCTCTGCTCCACTCTAGGGAGACCCCCCTGCTGTGCTGCCTCCAGCTGTGGAGCCCTCAGCACAAGACAGACATGGACCTGTTGGAGTGGGTCCAGAGGAGGCCACAGAAAAGGTCAGAGGGCGGGAACAGCTCTGCTATGGAGAGAGGCTGAGAGAGCTGGGAGTTTTTCAGCCTGGAGAAGAGAAGGCTCCAGGGAGACCTCATTGTGGCCTTTCAGTACTTAAAGGGCACTTACAAGAAAGAGAGACATTTTTTAACGCAGGCCTGTAGTGACAGGACAAGGGACAACGGTTTAAAACTGACAGAGGGCAGGTTCAGATGGGATATAGGGAAGAAATGTTTTATGATGAGGGTGGTGAGCCCCTGGCGCAGGTTGCCCCGAGAAGCTGTGGCTGCCCCATCCCTGGAGGTGTTCAAGGCCAGGTTGGACGGGGCTTGGAGCAACCTGGGCTGGTGGGAGGTGTCCCTGCCCAGAGCAGGGGGTGGGACTGGATGATCTTTAAGGTCCCTTCCAACCCAAACCATCCTGTGATTCTGTGAATTTGGCAGAGTAGGTATGAGTTGCCTTAGTGAGAGAATCCATCAAATAATCAGTGGTTTCTTACTAGGAATTACCTTGCTTGCAGTTAATCCCCCTTTTCTTTCCATGCATGAGGAGATGGGATACAGCAGATGCTTAAGCATCCTTTGTATTAAGAATATTTTTGCAAGCAGGCCTACTCCATTAGAAAATGGTTGGGCCCCTTGCGCAAACCAGTGATTTAGCCCTTCAGAGAACTGGTGAAGCGGTAGCTGGCATAGTTGGTCATAGATCTTTGAATATGTGCTAGGTGGAATAGTAAGGCAGCGTTTGCATTCATCACTAATGTGATCTGGCGTGTTAATGTTTTTTTGTCTCTGCTTCCTATTTTCCTGTGAATGTTTATTCTGGTAATGCCGATAGGAAATTAGTCGCATCCAAACTTGCAGCATGGCCTTAGCCAGACTTGGGAGTGAACCAGGTTGTCCAAAGACTGCAGAGGCCACTAGGAGGTTGTCTTGTTGGTACAGGTTCTGTTGTTATATGCTCTTCTTACTTTTCTTATAACTAAAAGAAAATAATGTTTTTGACAATATCTTTGGTGTTCTAGATATTTTTCTAAGTGATATCTCTTAAGGCCAGACCACTGACCTGGCCAGTGCTTTATAATCCTGTTTACGTTGACGCCCACTTAATGTTGAGAGAGCAAGTCGTGATTTCTCTGGGGTCTTGAGAGAGCGAGTCGTGATTTCTCCGGGGCCTTGGTAAATGGTGGTGATCAGCTGTGTCCTGGTTGGAGCTTGAAGAGAACGTGTACAGAACAAGCACGAAGTTCACTCAGTGACTAGCAAGGTTGCATCAAGATGTGACCCCCCTCCTAAAATCTCGAAAGCTTGGAAATAAGGAACTGGGGGGAGCCTGGTACTGTCACATTGCCCGCTGTTGTGCCTGTAGTATCACAGTGTGCTTTTTTCCATCTTCAATAGGACAAAAAAGCAGTATATAGCATAGCTTCATCCCGTTTGTGCTCTCATATCAAGTCACATGCCTGACTTTAGCCTTCCAAATGCACAGAAACCGCTTATCTGCCTTAAATTTGCTGCTAATTGTCATAATCTGTGTTGATAAATCTGATAAAATACATGGCCATGTAAAGCAGTCAGGTGGCAAAAAATGACCCGCCTGCTACTTTCTGCTTGGTGAAGTGCGCCTTTCTCTGTGGCATGAGGCATGGTGGGAAAAGGACTTCTAGCTTCCTCTCAAAAAATAGAAATTATTTGCGGCTGTTCTCAGAAGGGAAAAAAACAGTTGGTATGCGTGTTCTCCCAGCTGGTGTGATGGAGCGTAGGGAGTTCAGTCAGCGAGGGCTTCAGGTCCCTTCCCAAGAGGGTCTAGAAAAGTATTCAAGTCTTTCAGAAAATGACAATTTTGGTTTTCTTATTTCACTATGGGAAATAATTTTTTTTCAACAGATAATTTACATAGTGAGTTTATGTGCCTATGGACATTCTAAATTTTATCTTTGGCAAAATAAAGCTGTTAAGACTCCCGTTGAACTCAAGCTGGAGTAAAATCTTAATGCCAGTATAGCAGTCTGCTCTGATTTACTACGCTCCTTTTCTCAAAACAAATCGTACTTAAAACTGATTTACTGAAATGAAACTCTTCACTTATTTCTGCAGTTTAGTGGCACTTGAGAGAAGTTGAAGCAGCAGGCCAGCATTTGGCAGGAGAGCGAGCGAGCTTGCCTGGCAAGCTTGTGTCTTTGCTGCTATCTTGTTGGAGTGGACCCCTTGCTCTCCGCATGGCGCTCTGGAAGGAGCGTCTGTGCAGCATGTGGCCATGCGTGCACTGGGCACCGTGTTGCTTTAGAGAGTGGTTTTGATGGTCTGGTGACGTGCTGTCGTTCTGTCCTTGGCTGTAGGTGTTCCCAACACCATCCTCATAGATTGTTGTGGTGTTCAGGTAACTGACGGTGAGGAGATGGCCTTCTAGCGTGGCTGGCTACCATCCTCCCAAGGTTAGTGCTCTCCACCTAAGGTGGCGTACAGTTGTGTAACGTCACAGAGGTCTGCAAAGCTTTCTTGTCCTCCATATCTCAGCGAGTGGAAAGTCCTGACCAGGTTTAGCAAAACTATTCCAAGTGCTGGATGTCTTCTAAAGCAGTTGGCGGTGAGGGTTTGCAATGTTCACAGCAATGTCCTTGTCTGCCTTCTGAACATCCTTCCTTCTCTGTAAAGCTTAGTCGCAAAGCTGCTGTTGAAGAAAACATTAGATGAATTTGGTACAATTGTGGGGTGAGGTGGCATCTCGTGCTAGACCAGGTGACAGAGCTGGGAAAGTAAAATCTTCTTTATTTTAATTTGGGTCACAGTGAAATAACTGCCATCCTTAAATGTTGCAGAATGGGTGATTGGGGACATTGTGGCAGACTGTGTATGTGGTATCTATTTTATTTACAAGCCATTCATACTAGTTTTTGAGGCTTATCTATGAAGCAAATGCTATCGTAGTTTCTTTTGACTGCCATAATATGGTGGTGGATGAATTAGGTGTTCATACCCGTTCGATTGTATCCAGCTCAGTCGAGTGAGAGCCTTTTGATGTACAGGAGCCGACAGAATTGCTCTCTTTTGGCTTCTCTCTCCTTTCCCGAAATGGCCGTGAGAGTGATATTTGGGTCAGCTGCCTCGAGAGTGTCATTTTCTTTTGACACTCATCCCTCTGAGCATATAGGAGGAGCCCAATGGGGAAATGCTGTGGTGCTGTTGGCTGCAGTGGAATCAGGAGTAGTTAAAGGGGTGTTGTAGTTATTCGAATCGCTAATCACATCAAGACAGAGAAATCTCTCTGATGTCTGACTGAAATGGTATGCGAGCAAAGATGGCCTTACCCAGACCTCGCTATGAGAGAGATGGAGGGACCCAGGTAAGTGCTCGAATGCTCTGGCCCATGCAAAGGCTGGTGCTCTCCTGCAGCACGTGTCCCTCTGTGGCTTTGCTATGGATGTAACACACAACGGTGCTTGTGTGTTCTTCGATTTGGACCAGAGACCTTTTCCGTCTGTCTGGGAAAATCCAATTTTTCCTTCTTTTCTTGCTCTTCTTCTGGGTCTCGGTGCGGAAGTTCCTATCCTTAGGTCTGAAGTGTCAGGTGGGGCATCGTGCTCCTGTTTGCTTTGAGTGCACAAAGTTGTTTTGCTTTGCCTGGGCCCTGCTCTTCCCCTGCGTGTCTTGGGGTGCAGCCCTGCGTGACGGTGCTGGGCCTGCCCGCACAGGTGCTGTTGCAGAGTTTGTAGCGGGACGCCGTCCTGCAGTTTCTTTCCCTCCACTGTTCGCAAGCTGGTGTGCGCGTCCCGAAATGAGCTGAATCTGTGGGCTTTGTTGGTAGGTGTGTGCAGTAACCCCAGCCACGCTGTCTGTCACGCTCTGTCTCTTTGCGGTGGTGTTGGTCACTCGGTACCTGCCTTTTGTCATCATCCCCACTGCATTTTTCCCATCTTTACCCTGCCATTGCCTGTATTTGTTAAAATAACTGCTGAGAACACAGGTGCAATAGTCAACAGTACAATATTTTTAATGCTTTAATAATGTATTGTGTTTGTATCACGCTGATGCTAGTGGGAACTGCACAGGGCGTGTTGGGGGTGACTACACAGCAGCAGCCTCTGCTTTTTTGGGCAGTCATCCTGCACTGTGAACAGGAAGGATCTTGGGTCGCAGTATCACTTGCCAGTGTATTTCAAGTCCCTGTAACACATCCCCCCTCTGTTACCTTCATTCTTACAGGAAAAATTGCTTTGCTGCTGTTGTCCCAGACTCTTCTCAGTGGTACCCAGGGAGTGGTGATGGGCACAGATTGAAACACAGGAAATTCCACTTAAACATAAGAAAAGCTTTTTTTACTGTGAGTGTGGTCAGGCCCAGGTTGCCCAAAGAGCTTGTGGAGTCTCCATCCTTGGAAGTGTTCAAAACCCGGCTGGGCATGCACCTGCCAACCTGCTCTAGCTGACCCTGCTTTGGGAGACAGAATATGGTAGTTTAAACCTACGGGTTTGTGGAATAATATGCATTTCTTAGGGTAATGCGTATTGGTACAAGGGAGCCTAGAGGTTAAGCATGTTCAAAATATAAATAAGTAACTGAAGTAAATGGATGGTTCTGTAGCTTACAAAGAAGCTGTCGCAGCATTGAACTTGTTGGGCATTTGGTGTGTTTGATCTCTGAATATTTTGGCAAGTGGTAACGGTTCGTGTGTCTGAACTAAGGTTTAGTAGCCCTAAGCTAAGGAGCTTGTGGTATCGTACCAAATGGATATCTAGTCTGGGAACAGCTCCTAGAGAGAACTTCTTCATGTTTGGGAGATGACGATCTTGTGGAAAAGTCTCTGGGATCCGGTTGGTGTGGAAGAAAGGGATCTGACAGCTCACAGTCAGGAGTGTTCTGTGGACCTGAATCCATACTGTGAGACCATGCTCACCCAGTCTGATGGTCATTTCTGTTGGTAGGAACAGCCTTTCTTGAGGATACCCTCCTGATCTTTGGATTTTAAGGGTATGAATACCAGTCCCTGGCCACGTTGTCTGCAGACAGCCTGGGCTGACAATCCAAGAGCTCAGGTTTTGGTTAAACACTTGGCCTTGATCTCAAAACAGTGGTGTTGGGTGTTTTCTCTAATATGGCTTGAGCTTCAGATTCAAACTCTTGAAAAAATTGCCATTCTACCTACCCTGTAATTCCTTGTTTTCAATGTCCAACTAAATTACACAGGGAAAGAGTTTTGCTGTACATTACCAGCTCCTACGTAACGAGGAACAAGTGCAGCAATGCTGAGGCCAAGAGCAGGGCAGAACCCCGGTCATTAAGTCATGCTGGACCTGCCAACTCTGTATGAGGCCAGTTCGTATAGGAGCTACTCAAAACCATCTGGGGTTATTAGGGTTAAACTATATTGTAGAGTAATGCTTTGAAGTGTGTGGGACTAGAAAAGAGAGATGGGTGAGATGGGAGAGGGAATGCCCTGGGGAGCTCCGGGGCAGAGTTAACACCCGGGTTGTTTTTGAGCTCCAGTGTAGCAGCTCTTCACTGGTCGGGTTATTCCTAACCCACAAGCTGTGTGAAGGGAGAGGGGCTGCTCACGCTGCAAGCTTCAGTCCCGGTACTGTGCTGAGATGACCAAGGTTTGGCACGATGCCGTGTTGGTTTGACTGTGGTTTGTTGCCCTGAGGATCGACTGTTTCATTGCAAAGACTGTCAAACACACACCGCATCTTGCCGTGTAATCTGCTGACTGCTTTGTTTTCTCCATTATTACATTTCACATCACCAGAGTGCAAGCATCACCTGGGGCTTGCTTCTGTTTCTTGACACCTTAAGTCTGTAGGACAGAGCTGATAAGCAGCTTGGCGCAGGTTTGCTAAGCATCTGATGGTTCTGTCCTGAGTCACTACAGCAATGCCAAATTTGGGAGCTCGCTGTACAAGTCTCCGAGCTGATGCACCTCAGAAGGGACACTGAGTGCTGAGCATAGAATCATAGAATCATAGAATGGTTTAGGTTGGAAAGGACCTTGAAGATCATCGAGTTCCAACCCCCCTGCCATAGGCAGGGACACCTCCCACTAGACCAGGTTGCCCAAGGCCACGTCCAGCCTGGCCTTGAACACCTCCAGGGATGGGGACTCAACAACCTCTCTGGGATGAAGGGAGAGGGTGTACATCCCTCATGTATGAAGGGACTTAGGGTGACTTGGACCCCAAAACAGGTCTCCAAAAATTTTGTGAGGTAACAGAGACTCTACAGCCCAGCCTCCATTTTCGATGAAGCCTGTTGTGACTGCAGGCTTCTGCTCTCAAATGAACCTCGTCATGTCCTCATGCTGCAGCACAGGGTGCACAGGCTGCCCCGATGGACGCTGCTCTTCCAAAGTCGGGGTCTCGCGTGCTCTGGGGTGTCAACCCTGGAAACGCTGCTTCCTGGAGGAGCGTCATTGCTGTAGGTGAAGTAAATGCTAGTTTTGGCCAGCACGAAACACGTTGCAATTTCATTTGAATTGTGTCACTGCGGGGGAGTGTTGCTAAAATTGTCATTGGCTTTCCATGTTAGCATTACCTAGAGGGCACGCTGAGGCTACTGGAGGTTCATGTCTTATCTGCACATTCCAGTTTATCTTTAAGCTGAATGCTCGAGTGGGTATGTGTGTGTTGATTTTCAAAAAGATACGTATTTGACATCTTTATTTTTTTGACAGCACAAGAATCTTATTATATCTCTACCTCTTACCCATATTTTAGTGTTCTATTTATATCCTGCATAGGATCTGCGGTCTCATAATTCAACGAGGGGGTTTTTAGACTCGAGGGGTTTGGTCTGGGGATCAGCAGAACCTTGTTAACATGCCTGAGATTTGAAGGCACCATTCAGAAATTGTTTCCAAATTGACATTGATGCTGTGGCTTTTTCAAAACCATTCTCTGCTTTTTGCCACGTGAGGCTTGCCAGGTGACTGAGTATTTACTTGAAAAAGCACTGTGTTGTCCAGAAAGTCCCAGCCTTTTCAGTCCCAAATATTCTATAATATAGATTAAAAAATAAAATTCAGTACAGTTTTCTTAGTCTTTTTCAGCTGTACGGTGCTGTAAACACTTCTGAAAAACATAGAAATGAAGGTGGTGGTGATTGAACCCACTTCCATCACGAACGATGGAAGGTTGATAGCAATGAATTCTCTTCCACCGGGAAGATCCCCACATCCCTCCCCTCGCGTCATTTAGAGGGATGGACTCCGGGATTGATGCTCAGGTCGGGAAGGCAGGTGGTGGTGGCACAGTACTCAACAGGATTTGTGGTGTGCTGGTACCTTGCTGGTACTGGGTCTGGCCACGACTTTCTCCTTTCTTGAACAGTAAAGTCTTACTCATTTTTCAGGTTAAAAAAAAAAAAAAAGCAACCCCTGTGCTTCCTCAAAAATAATTGTAAATCATGCAATTTCTTACATTTCAATGTAAATGAGATTTGAATGAATAATGCTAATTATTCATTCATCCTAATTCAAATCCTATTTTAATTAGCCTGTGGGCCCAATTTTACTTTCATGCAGCATGAAACTTCTTTTGATTATCAACAGAATTGCCATGCATTTATTCTTGAATTTTTTTTCTGCTCAGAACACGTCTTTTTAAACTGCTTAAAAACAAAACAAAACAAATAAATCATTAATAAATTAATCAAATTTTATTAGCATGACACGGGAGGACATATTTTAAGGGAAAAAAAAAGTCTTCCTGTAAATATATTCCCCTTAATAATTCCGGTTAGGCTACAGAATCTCTCGTACGTGTGCTATTTAGGACAAACCTTGTCTGAGGAGGTGCTGGTGAACTACTGAAATTGAGAGAGACCTGAGAGCTTCAGCTCCCTGTTCCCCTCTGGGAGGTGGGTCTCAGGGCGGGAAGGCATGCTCCCGCGCTGCACTTCACCTCTGCTCCACGGAAGACTCAGTTGTGAGCTGAAGCCCATACCCAGGTGTGGACTTAGCACGGGGAGGGTGTCTCCAGCTGAGACGGGATGGTGAGCTGGGCTAGGGGTGAGTTGGCCTGTCTGCCTTCACAGCGCTGTCGGTCAGTTGTGGTGGAGAGGTCAGTTGTAGAGTCCTTCCAGCAGAGTCAGTCACAGGATGGTTTGGGTTGGAAGGGACCTTGAAAGATCGTCCAGTCCACCCCGCTGCCATGGGCAGGGACATCTGCCTCTAGACCAGGTTGCTCCAAGCCCCGTCCAACCTGGCCTTGAACACCTCCAGGGATGGGGCAGCCACAGCTTCTCTGGGCAGCCTGGGCCAGGGGCTCACCACCCTCGTGGTAAAATGTTTCTTCCTCATGTCCAGCCTAAACCAACCCTCTTTCAGTTTAAAGCCGTTGCCCCTTGTCCTGTCACTACAGGCCTTGGTAAAAAGTTCCTATTTGTCTCATAAGCCCCCTTTAAGTACTGGAAGGCCACAATGAGGTCTCCCTGGAGCCTTCTCTTCTCTAGGCTGAAAAACTCCCAGCTCTCTCAACCTCTCTCCATAGCAGAGCTGTTCCCACCCTCTGACCTTTTCTGTGGCCTCCTCTGGCCCTGCTCCAACATGTCCATGTCTGTCTTGTACTGAAGACTCCAGAGAATCCCCTCCTTCGACCTGTGAGCCATGCGTTTGATGCAGCCCAGGGTACAATTGGCTTTCTGGGCTGCAAGCGTGCATCGCTGGCTCATGTCCAGTTCTTCAGTCTCCAGTATCTCCCGAGTCCTCTGCAGGGCTGCTCTCCATCCATCCATCCATCCATCCATCCATCCATCCATCCATCCATCCATCCACTCACCCCCCAGTCTGTGCTGGTGTTGGGGACTGCCTGAGTGCAGGTGCAGGGCCTTGCAGTTGGCCTTGTTGAAGTTCATGAGTTCCACATGGGCCCACTCCTCCAGCCTGTCAGCATCCCTCTGGACAGCATCCCTTCCCTCAAGTGAGGGGTTGCACCCCGAAGCTTGGTGTCACCCACAAACTTGCTGAGGGTGCACTCAGTCCTGCTGTCTGTCGTCGATGGAATGACTCTAGACGATCTCTAGAGGTCCCTTCCAATTCTGAAAATTGCGTGATTCTGTGACTTGAGTCCTGATGCCGTACGTTCCAAAGGCATTTGGAATCCGACAGCCTGGAGTGAGGCTGTTTTTAAAACTTGGCTGTGGCGAGCTGCACGCCCTTACAGGTGCCGTACATCTCAGGGGTATGGAGGCATTGCTGGGAGCGTTTCACCAGAGTAACTGCAGTTCCAGCTGCCTCCATTCTTCCTGTCCCACTGTCCATCCCTGCCACACTTCAACTATCTCACCTGAAGGCAGGATTTTAAGGTTGCCACAGTAAACTGCTCCTCCGAGGTGCAGGTCTTCCCTCCCTGACTGGCAAGCGGCCGTCAGAGTTAGATGAGAAAGCTGAAACGAGAGGAAATTAATCCAATGTTTAAATTCATATTCAGACCCACACATGGGCTGGAGAGGGAGAGCTGCACACGTGAGGGGCTCTTCACTGTCTGCGTGTGAACAATAGTCATGTTAAAATAACTCCAGAGATTTCCTGCAGTGAATCTCTTAACCTAAAGCTGATTTCTTTTTCCCATGTACCTGCTCCAAATTCTTCTTTATTCTTTCTGGATGTCAGCGTCTGCAAAACTTTAATTCGCAGGAGCCAGCTCGCTGTCAGAGATAAGCGTCATGTTATTTGCATCATATATCCTGCCTGCTCGAAGGAGCCTCCTCCGCTGGAAGTGCTGGAATGAACTTATGACAAATACAAGGAATGAAAGTCTCTCTCAAATGCACTTTCTGGCATGACTTAAATTAGCTGAAATTGCTGACATTTTGCCTTTTTCAGATGTGTCAGTGTCCATAGACTTTTGTTTCAAACAATGGAAAATTATTGAGATAAATGTTGCCAGAACAACAAATCCGGGAGACGCTAAGTGTACGTTAGGTGAAGGTTACTGCAGTATATCTGGGTCCTGCAGTCCATGTGTTGTAAAGGCAGAAACATGCAGCTTCTAACCTTGGCTGATCTCCTGGAACTGAAGGATACCACCATTTCAAATGCCGTACTTCTGCCTGGAACTTCTTGTTTTCGCGTTATGTTTAATTTGGATGGGCTGAACATTTCTGGTGAAAGAAAGGTTTAATGACAGGTCGTTTCGCTTGAACCAAAATGTTTCCTTAAAGACAAAGCAGTTCTTTGCCTGCTGGTGGATTCTCCCATATTTGTGTCAGTAGCTCTGCTCTGGACTAAAACTAAATTTAGAATAAGTGACACTTTCTTGTTGAAGAGAATCAGAGCTCTTCAGCAACTTCGCGTCTCCGCAGCCAGAACTCTCTAATTGACAGAAGTCTCAGTTATTGAACACGCGTCTGATAACGCCGCCTTCTGCATTTGAAGGCTGTGGTTAACCTAAATGTACCAGTCTGTGCGGTCAGTGTCTATACGTAGGTTTGTCACGCTGTTCATTTATGTAACCGGTGGAATCCAGGACGTGAATCCCCGTCTTTCTCCTGAAGCAAGCTCTAAAGCCGGCCAGATGCCTTGTGCCCTCCAGTGGCTGTCTCCCGCTCTGAGCGGCCGCTCGGCTCCGCACCATGGCTGAGGGAGCCGAGGGGTCATCCTTCCTCTTCATAGCTGGCGAGGTGCGATGCGAGCCAACCGCAGCGGTGTGGTCTGCAGGTAGAAAACACACCGTGAAAAGGCTTAGAAATACCTCGAAAGAATTTATAAGAGGTTGAGGTAGCAGCTGGTGTAAAAGTAAATATTTGGTGTTCCCTCCCTTAACAAAAACCAGCACCAATTTCAAACTTCTCTGTTGTTAACCACTGATGAATAAATATCTGAAAGTATCTGAAAATTTAAAGGCTAGNTGTTAACCACTGATGAATAAATATCTGAAAATTTAAAGGCTACTTCCTGCTTTTATTGCAAATTTAAACTGGCAACAGCATTTAATTAATTTTGAATTTACTTGGTAGTTTACTTTTAGAAAAGAATTTGGCCCTAACGTTTTCAGTGAGTGAAAATTAACCCCTTCTTAAACTCATTTGGGTTTTGTCTCATTTTTAGTTGACAGATCACAACATGTCAGCAGCGACACGTATGTCCCGTTACACGTCAGTGCTCGGTGACTAGATCGGCAGTGCAACTGGGTGTCAGTGTGGGTGTTGCGGCTCTTACCTCGATAATGCCCAGTTCCGGATGTGGGGTTCATTTGCCTTTTCTGTTCAGCGTATTGGAGACTCTTCAGGCGCATAGAGTACCCCCAGACTCCCTCTACCACCACTTTTGACTCCGAATCCGAGTGAGCCGCTGGGAAATGCCGAACGTGTGGGTGTCTGAAGCACTATCTGTCATCTCACTAGTGCAGAACTGAGGGCTGCAGAGCTGTTCTCGGGTACCTTTCTGAAATGGGGGTTCAGAGGGTGAAGCCACCTGCTGCAGTAAGGCGCTGCACTGGGACTGGAGCCCTCTGGTCTTTTTTCCTGTTAAAAATGTGTTGCTTCATCCAATTCTGCCTACAGCATAATAGTAGCACGGTTGCGTAGAAAGAAGATCTTGGATTGTAAGCCTGGGATTGATTGCATGCTCAGTTGACAGCCTCTAGATTAAGTGATTGACCGCTAATCCTTCGTTTTCTTCCCATGTTTCCCAGCTAAACAAATTGAACTCTCTAAATCTCTCACTTTTAGGCATCTTCCCCGTTCTTCAGCTGGTTTCGAGACTGATACATTCACTCTCTGATGTTTAAGCAACTTGTGAAGGATGCAGACACAGGCATTGAGGGCTGTCTTGCTAACAAGGAGGTAAGATCACCCTCCTTGCTCCTGTTTGCACGTGACGCAGCCAAGGATCGCATTAGTCATCTCTGCTGTATCACCAGCTCTCGTTGAGATGCTCATCCGTTCGGACCCTCACTCCCCCCCGTTAGCTGATGTCCGGAATAACTGCCCTCTCCGTTAATAAAAAGACTGCTGTTTCTTTTTTAGCTGCATGTCTTTGCATTCAGCTTGGTTAAAGCGGTGGTTTTGTTTCAGTGGACTCAGCCTCTCGAGCAATCTGTGTTTTTCTGCATCACTGATAACTCTCATCTTTACTTGTCAGCCTGCAAACTTCTGTGCCATTTGCAGCTTTTGTCAGCAGCCATTTTCTGGTCGAGTCGGGGGAAAATAGAGCCCGGCTGCCGGGCCTGGCCCCGCTCTTTGCAGAACTTGCTGTAATTACACGCAATTGCTCTTGGTTCTAATGTGGGAATCATTTGTCAAGATCTCTGTTACTTTTAATCCACTTAATATGGGCTTTTTTAATACTCTCTTGCACTATTTTTTTCTCACACTGTCATGAAGTAATAAATCAAATGTCCTACCGAGCCCATCCGTGCTACGTCTGTGCTGTTGCCTTTTCAGTGAAACATTGAATTTCACCAGGAGGGGATTACATTTATATCCTTTAATTCTCTATTGATTGCATCCCCTCCAATTTCATTATTTTGCCTGTGAGCAACTCTGTAGTTGTGTGGAAGAAGTGGAATCGTTGCAAATACTAGTTTTCTTCCAGTCTCCTGGAATTCCTCCAGGTTAAGAATAAATCACTTTTAAGACCAGAATGCCAGAGACTTGTCCAATTCTGGTTTTAGGATCTTTCACCAAATGTTGTTCTGATGTAAAACCAACCGCATCCTGGGCTGCATCAAAAGAAGTGTGGCCAGCAGGGCGAGGGAGGTGATTCTGCCCCTCTACTCCACTCTCGTGAGACCCCACCTGGAGTACTGCGTCCAGCTCTGGAGTCCCCAACACAAGAAGGACATGGACCTGTTGGAGCGTGTCCAGAGGAGGGCCACGAGGATGATCCGAGGGCTGGAGCACCTCTCCTATGAGGAGAGGCTGAAGGAGTTGGGGCTGTTCAGCCTGGAGAAGAGAAGGCTCTGCGGAGATCTTATTGCGGCCTTTCAGTACCTAAAGGGCCTACAGGAGAGCTGGGGAAGGACTTTTTACAAGGGCATGTAGTGACAGGACAAGGGGGAATGGCTTCAAACTGGAAGAGGGCAGGTTTAGATTGAACATTAGGAAGAAGTTTTTCACTGTGAGGGTGGTGAGGCACTGGAACAGGTTGCCCAGAGAGGTTGTTGAGGCCCCATCCCTGGAGGTGTTCAAGGCCAGGCTGGACGTGGCCTTGGGCAACCTGGTGTGGTGGGAGGTGTCCCTGCCTATGGCAGGGGGGTTGGAACTCGATGATCTTCAAGGTCCTTTCCAACCTAAACCATTCTATGATTCTATGATTCCTGTGCTCAGTATTTTACCAGTTCTACTACTTAGAACTCCGTGTGGGCCTGAATGTCGCTGGGTTTCGTTCATTGTGCTACTTCATGGTGTTGCCAGCCGTGAATTTCCACTGATGGGGTTTTTTTTACTGTTAGGATTGCAAATTTATATTGATTTCTATCTAACACCTCCTCTAAAATGTTAACAGATAACTTTTTTAAAATAGGTTTTCCTTCTACTCTCCCGAAAACCACTACAAAATACATACTAAAGGCTTTTCTGGCTCTGGGAGGGAGATTTTTAGCCTCCCTAAGGGACTGGACACAAATCCATAGAACAGTTTGAGCATCGGGTTGGAAGTCAGATGTTCTTGTCTCTAGGCTAGATCTGCCGGGTAGAGCTGCTCAGGTCACTCAGGTTCTCCTGCCTTTAAAGCAAAGATAACAGCAGTTGCTTGCTTCTCAGCTTTGGGCTGGGTGGTCCTTTTCTGTCTGTAGACAGTGGCCTTGCGCCGTGGAGAGAGCTGTTTCTCTCCGTGGGCTGTGGTCGAGGCCGAGATCGCTGGCTCAGGCTGTAACAGGGCTTGGCCACCTCCGTGCGGTTAAAATAAATCATACTCTCAGCGGTGGGACATAGCCAGCAGTGCCCATAAAATTTCACGGGAGCTTAGCTTTCAATCCACTGTGTTTTGGAGACTTCAGCCTCAAGTGTAAATGTTTTTATTAACATCTGAAATACAGAGCAGCCGCGTCTTTCTCTTCTGCTGGGGAGTAGCTTTGGGAGCACGTTTTGTTTGTGAAACGGCAGTTAACTGCTGCTTTTTTTTTTGTAGCAGACTTCTCAAAAGCCTGTGGAGGAGACGTAGAATCTTCAAGCAAATTCTGGCAGCTGGAGTTTCCCGATAGCAGGTGATAGTACAAACGTGGTTGTGTGTTGGTTGTAAAATTCTTGAGTCTTCTGACTCTCTTGGTTGAATGTTTGCAAAGCTCAAGCTGATAAACTCATAAATATTTGGGGGGTTTGTTTGTTTTTTAGATAAAATTATTTGACCACCATGAGTTGGAGTTTTCTGACCCGTCTGTTAGAGGAGATCCACAATCACTCAACCTTTGTTGGCAAAATCTGGCTGACAGTGTTGATTGTATTTCGGATTGTTCTAACTGCTGTGGGAGGAGAGTCCATTTATTACGATGAACAAAGCAAGTTTGTGTGCAACACGGAGCAGCCGGGCTGCGAGAATGTTTGTTACGATGCTTTCGCTCCTCTTTCGCATGTGAGGTTTTGGGTCTTTCAGATCATTCTCGTTGCCACTCCATCTGTGATGTATTTAGGCTACGCAATTCATAAAATTGCCCGGATGGTGGAACACAGCGAAGCCGACAGAAGAATCAGAAGCAAAAGTTTTTCCATGCGCTGGAAACAACACCGTGGCTTAGAGGAAACTGAGGAGGACCACGAGGAAGACCCGATGATGTACCCAGAAATAGAGCTGGAAAGCGAACGGGAGAATAAAGAGCAGCAGGCCCCTGCCAAAGCTAAGCACGATGGCAGGCGGAGAATCCGGGAGGATGGACTCATGAAAATTTATGTCCTGCAGCTTCTGGCGAGGACTACGTTTGAAATCGGCTTTCTCGTGGGTCAGTATTTTTTGTACGGCTTTGAGGTCAGCCCCATATTTGTGTGCAGCAGGAAGCCGTGCCCGCACAAAATCGATTGTTTCATTTCAAGGCCAACCGAAAAGACCATTTTCCTGCTAATAATGTATGGGGTGAGCTGCATGTGTTTACTTTTGAATGTCTGGGAGATGATCCATTTGGGATTTGGCACAATCCGGGACACATTGAACAACAAGAGAAAAGAGCTGGAGGACTCTGGTACCTATAACTACCCTTTTACTTGGAATACGCCGTCTGCTCCTCCTGGCTATAACATCGCGGTCAAGCCGGAGCAAATGCAATATACTGAACTGTCCAACGCCAAAATGGCCTACAAACAGAACAAAGCCAATATAGCTCAGGAACAGCAGTATGGAAGCAACGAAGAAAACATTCCTGCCGACCTGGAAAATCTGCAGAGGGAAATTAAAGTGGCTCAGGAGCGCCTGGACCTCGCGATCCAGGCTTACAACAACCAAAACAATCCCGGCAGTTCCAGAGAGAAGAAATCCAAAGCAGGCTCAAACAAAAGCAGTGCCAGTAGCAAGTCGGGAGATGGGAAGAACTCTGTCTGGATTTAATGTTGGCTGAGTTTATATATTGTGTTTTTTCTCCTAGTTTATCATAACCAGCAACCCCTTGAATAATGGCTTCCATTGAGTAAATATTTGACTCTGCTTATTTTCAGGGATACCGTTGGCTAGTGATTCAACCTCTCGGAAAGGGTTTATACGCATACTCTAGGATTATAGAACTTTATTCTTCTGTCTTCCAAGTCAGGAGACAAATAGTTATATTTAAATCATTCTCATTGAACGGTTTATGCTGTATGTACAGTATTATAGTACATTTATTATGCACAATTTTTTTGTATTTGTACACTGGATCTCTGATGTTACACTTTTTTATATTAACGAGGCGAAAGCAATGGGTAGCTCTTAGCATTTTGCTAGTTTTATTACTGTGGTCCGCAGTTTCGTCGTTGTTCTTGTTTTAAACGTAAAACTTTCTATGCTGCGTTTCAAAAGTGCCTTGAGCCTGCAGACAGCACAGAGGAGTCTCCGGTTATCCCGACAGCCCACGGGTGCCGGTCGCGGAGCAGCAGAGCAGCGAAAGATTGGAAAACATCTGTTAATGGTGCTCTTGACTCTGTCTTTTATAAAACTGATGTGCTACTTATAAAATGGAAGTGTCATACTATAGCTGTTACTTGCTACCGGGTTTTTTTTTTCCCCCTATGGAAAATTACTTACAGGGGAAATGCGTGTGTGCGCGAGTACTTGTGTTCAGGGCAGGAGTGGCAGCCGCAACGCAGAGAGGGCGCAGACCTCCCTGCACGCTTTGTGCAACAGGAGGGAAGAGAGACTTCATACTCTTGTAAAACATCCAAAAAAAAAAGTAAATAGAAGTTACTGGATTCAGTAATTCTACATGTTTATGTGATATCTATGGAAACGGATGGTTTTGAGGTCTGTTGTTACATAATGCCCCGCTGCCCAAGGGCATGAAGTTGTTACGCTACCTTTTGGGTAAGATTTCTGTCTTTTCCAAAGTAATCTGGTTAGATGGAGTCATGGTAATTTCGTTTCTCCGTGCATTCCACTCGAGGAATAACTTTCCTTTCCCCCCAGCCAGGACGCACGAACTGTCCGTCGCAGTTTTTACAAAGCCCTTTCCGAATATCAATGATATTGCCTTATTCCAGACCCCTTTTCCTTCCATTATGTCCGCGGAATTTAGTTCAGACAGAGCAATATGTATAATTTAGATTTCTGCTTGAGAGACCAGTCAGATTTGGCATTCTGTGGTTTTGGCATTAAACTTGAATTTATAATTAGAAAAAGGAGAATGTGGTATTTACTGCCTTTGGCAGTGTCTTTTTGGCAAGGATGCGCATTACTGTTTGAGAGACGCTGATAAATGTGTATGCTTTTTGCTACTATTTATAATGTATTCAGGACCTTGCTCCGCTCTCTTTTTTTTGTTAGGTTTTCATGCATTTTGATATATTTTTGGGGCCTGTTTCAAGCAGGACTGTTCTGTTTCGAGGCTACCTCAGTCCTTAGTGCCCTCGTTACAGCCTGGTCAGGGACAGGGTCGAGAAGTACGGCTCCGGGGAGGACACAGGTAAACCCCTACTCCATTCCTGTCCCGCGGAACATCCGAGCATAGGCTATACGTTACATTTAAACTAAGGGGATACGAGCACATGCTTGCAGTTATCCTCTACCCAGGCGCTTGCTGAAAATAGGTGTTTTGCTGAATTATTTTCAGTCTGTTTTCGCTCTGGGACACCAGGCGGTCCAGGCGTAGGGCCCAGCTATCTCTCAGCTCTGCTTTAGAGCGGCGTTAAGCGTGCCCGGCGCCAACGCAGCCCTCTGCGCCGGGTCAGCGAGAGCTTCTCCAGCTCATCTCCAGCAGAGAGGTTTGGAAGCGAACTTGCTTTCTGGCTTTTGTTTCGCAGTAACTCCTGGCTGCTGCTCCGGGAAAGGGGCAACCTCTGAATTTTACGCAGGAAAGTTTCAGGGTGATGTCTTTAGGTAAGGATAAGTAAGTGACACGGTAAGTACGGAGGAGTTTTGAAAAGCTTGAGTGGACTTGCGGGCTGGGAGAGCTCGCCAGTGAGATGGGACTAGCTGTGTGGGGTGAGGGAGAGGTTATTAATAGCGCTCCTCTAATGAAACAGCGGTCTGAAGAGAAGCACGCTGCCTGAAGATGGGCAGAGAGGCTTTGCCAGCAGAAAGCTGGGAGTGTGATGGAGAAGCTCGAGTGGAAAACATGTTGTCTGAAAGTACTAGGGAAAGACATTTGGAGCCTGGAGATAAACGGGGATGCGTGCCTACAATCCGCTCGTTGTCCCGACGCTGCGGCTGGCGTGGTCTTTTCAGCGTCCCAAAAGGGTTACGTTGCTCTTAACCCTTTGCGGTGGTTTCGGAACAGCCTTTCGCCAACCGAATGGCAAGAAGGGAAAATCCCCTTGCTGCTTTCTACGCAAACTGCAGCGATTTCTTATTAATGGCTTAAAATAAAATGGGTTCATGACAGCTGCTTCCCCCGTTGTTTGTATTAGCCCTTTCCCAATTAACGATCTGAACCGTTACCCGCTTAAAGCTCCTGTCTCAGGTCAGCCCTGTGAGCTTTTGTCCACACCAGTAAATACTCCCGTTAGTGAGCAGAGTGTGTAGAATATTCCAATCCCAGCACCGAATTCAATCCGAAAATGCAAAGTAATGCAGCTGTTTCTATTACTATTTGTTTGTTTTCATTTTAATTGTGTATAAAGTGCACATTTGCTTTGAAACTGAGTGTTTGTTATTAGTAGGGGATGTCTGTTGAAGCTCTAAATGTTCATGTCTGTGACTGTATTCAGTTTCAAAGTACCGGGCTTGATTTTTCCTTTTGAAGAAATGATACGTGCATTACTTTAAAATGCTCTTTTGCTTTGGCTTAATGTAGGCCATTCCGAAATAAACGTTCAGAAGAGACTTTTGGACAAATAATACTGAACATAAATTGGGTTTGTCTTGTCATTCTCTGGTTTTGGATGCAGTTTGGGGAAAAAAAACCCAACTATTAAATCCAGTGGATTACTCCAGTCTGAGTGAGATGGCTTCTTTATTTTTCCAGCAATAGAATATGCTGAATATGTGAGCGAGGGAGAGGGATATTTTAATGATTTGCCTTAGAGCCACAACTTGGAATTTTTATATATTTGACCTTGTTTAGCGTAATAAAGAGTCGGTTAGAAACTAACCGTGCCTTCCCGTGTGCGAATTGCTCTTCAGCGACGAGACAAATTGCATTAAAAAAAAGAAAAATCCACCAACTGTGGAAGTCAGGCCTTGAGAAGGGTGCCGCTTCTGAAAACATGGAAATCTGCATTTATGCATATGAATGAGCGTGCTGATATTGTCCAGTGAACTGTGCAGCATTAGCTGGCCTAATTTAGCTGTGATTTTCGAAGGAACATACGGGAGCTGGCTGCCCAGCTCCTTTTAAAAATTGCAGCTGAATGCCCGTCTGTTTTGCCGTCACAAAAGATGGCTTTTGTAAGTGCCCCATGCTTTCCCCTCGCTGCAAGCTTGGCCTCCGCATGGGAAGTATGTCTAAGGAGGCATTCAGCGGTTTGCCGTGTCGTGCAGCTGCGAGAAAGATGAAAGTGGGATGGATTCGGTGGTGTGGGCTTGGAATAAAAAGCTGTTTGTTCAGAGGAGAAGGAGAAGGAGAAGGAGGAGAAGGAGAAGGAGAAGGAGAAGGAGAAAGAGGAGAAGGAGAAGGAGGAGAAGGAGAAGGAGGAGGAGGAGAAGGAGGAGGAGGAGAAGGAGAAAGAGGAGAAGGAGAAGGAGAAGGAGAAGGAGAAGGAGAAGGAGAAGGAGAAGGAGAAGGAGAAGGAGAAGGAGAAGGAGAAGGACGCTGCTCCTGCTCACAGCACGGTGTGTCCTGAGGCTCAGCGAGGGCTGTAATGGCAGAAATCAGTGATGGTGGCAGGATCCAGCAGTGATAGTTGTGTTTTTTCAACGGTATGGTTACCTGAGCATCCCGCAGTCTCCACAGACCGGGAAACGCGTGCGGAGCGGGGAGCAGCCCAGACGCCGTCGCCAGCTCCGTGCCCGGGCAGGGTAACACCGCCTTGAGCCGTGGGCAGGGGTTCAAGTGCGGGGATAACCGAGGAGGGGCAGCGGGGCCTGGGCCCCTGCCGCGTCGCCTCTGCTGCTCCAGGAGGACACTTAACCTCCGTTATCTTTCAGCATGTGGTTATCTCCGTGTGAGTCAGTGCAGCCAGCTACAGGCATCCAGCTAAGCATGTGCTTGAGTGTTTTAAAGTGCAGAAGCCTTTGTTTAACGAGGAATTTGCAGCAAGAAATTCTGAAATGCTTCAGGCTTTGAACCAGAACTGAAAAAGGAGGGTATGGTCGCAGCGCTCTTTGCCCGCCATCGTTTCTGGGGAAACCGTCTAATAGAAGCTGTCATGTAATGGCTGCGCTTGATCTCGCGCTCAGAAACAGGCCAGGAGTAGAGAACCCCGAGGTCAAAGCTGGGACTGTAGGCGGTCGCCCCAGGCTTGGTGCGGTTGCTCCCTGCAGACGCAGGCTGCTGTCGGAGGTGCCCCTGGGTGTTTGCCGTGGCCTCCAGCTGCCACTGCCGGAGGGCACATCTCCCAGGGGTCCCGTGGCACAGCTGCCAGCCCCGCGCGGGTGCCTCGGGTGCTCGAGGACCTCTCCGACAGCACCCCGCGGGCCAGCTGACAGCTCCACCGTGTTTTCCTCCGCTATAAAATGAGGATAGCGCGACTTATTTCGTACCGGGTATCGCAAATATAAATTAGATCCTCTCTGCAGAGCAATTTTCCTGTTGGAAGCATAGGTTAGGGGTTTCGTATTGTTAGCATTAAGTGTTCCTGCCTGTAGTTTAGCCACAATCCTGTAGCGACTGTGCCATTCTTCTTGTAGCTTGATTTGTTAATAATTCAAGAATTCTTGATACCGGGCGCATAACTCGCCAGCTACGAGGGTGTTTCAGAAGGAGCTGTTTCTCGAGATGCCCACGTTTGCTCTCGGGGCGTTTGCGGTGTGCCTGATTCCTGCGAGTTGGACGTGCTGTGCTTTGCACCTTGTGCAGTTACCGTGCGTGAAACAGCGCCTGAAAAACCGATCCATTTGCACGAGTTAAACTGCGATTTGCTGTTAAGACATAACCCACCTTTCTACCGCAGCACGGAAAGGAGCTCAGAGGCTTCCGCTCCTTCAGGGCTTGCCATTCATTTGCTGTGTATCGGAGGAGACTTCAAATATCAGTTCATCATTGCTGGGAAAATGACATTTTGTTTTCTACAGCGTGACATTATCATTGTTGTGTAAATCCTGTGTTGATAACTGGGGAAAAATGCCTTAGAAAGGGGGATTTAAAGGCATCTGATCGATGCTCATCGGTGCTATGGAAGAGTTTCTGTACAGTGCAGGTTTTGCTGTCCTTCTCCCTTTTATTTTTTTTCTTGAACAGGGTGTTCTGGTTACTCTTTGGCAAAGGACGTGTCGCCTGTTGGTGGACCCGTTGGTGGAGCAGAACTGCGGTGTTAAGCCCCGGGAGCTTTACACACGACCCTCGTTCGGGTGTGTGACTTCTGCTGCCTCGCGGCCTGGATTTCCCCTGGCTGGAAACGCCGTCTGGCCGAGCAGAAGCAGCGGCTGCGAACCTGCTTTCTCCGTAGAGACGGCCGCGGCGTGTGCCGGAGCCCGAGCGCGGGCGCGGGGCCGAGTCCGTGGCTTGACGCGATGCAGACCTGTGTGTCGTGGGAAACGCGCTTTGCCAGGAGGTGAGTCTCGGTATTCAGATGGAAGTCGGGATCCCAATCTCTGGCGATGAATGAAATTTGTTAAGTCAGCGCACGAGCGGTGATAGATTTTAGCTTTGTTGTGAGTATTGGAAAGCATCGTGCCAGCTGCTCGGCTTTCCTCTTGCCCTTATTTAAAGACATACTGTGACTTCAGCGAGTTACTTTTTTTTTCCCCCTCTGAGTATTTCTTATCCCCAGAAATTCAGTATTCCCGTTAGTGAATGTTTGCTGGGCTTTTAATATTTTTTTACATAAACCTGAAATCACCTGAAAAGCCACTCTCAGAAAACTTTTAAAAAAGCCTGTTCTGTGTGCAAAATGGTTCTGGTAACACACCGACATTAGCAGGTGTCGGTACGTACGTGTGTATCAGGAGTTTCGGAGTTACCTCATCACCATTGGCTCTTATTCCCCCGGACTTTTTGTGCAGGGAAGAAGGTTGAGGGGGATTTGACCCATGATACCTGAATTGAAATGTGATGGCTCCAAGCTCTGAAACAAAATTCCTCTCTCGCTTTATATTGCTGACAGCATTATTTCTCCTCCCTCCCCCCCCCAAGCTGGTATTAGAATATTGAGCGATTTGTTGCTGCGTGTTTTCTTATGTCATATACAAAAAATTAAGACTTAATGCATTGGAGAGCTCCTTTGCCTGTTTGCATTAATTAGGATTACACCACAGACTACACTCAGTCCCACTGGTGAAAAATGCCGTGAAAATATGAAGTTACAAAGAGAAGTTTGTGGGTTGTCTGTGGTTTTTAATGGAGGGAATCATAGAATCACAGAATGGTTTGAGTTGGGAGGGACCTTAAAGACCATCTCGTTCCAACCCCTGCCCTGGGCAGGGACACCTCCCACCAGCCCAGGTTGCTCCAAGCCCTGTCCAACCTGGCCTTGAACACCTCCAGGGATGGGGCAGCCACAGCTTCTCGGGGCAACCTGCGCCAGGGGCTCACCACCCTCAGCACGAAATTTTTTTTCCTAAGATCTACTCTAAATCTCCCCTCTTCCAGTTTGAAACCATTCCCCCTCATCCCATCTCTCCCCTCCCTGATCAAGAGTCCCTCCCCAGCTCTCCTGGAGCCCCTTTAGGCACTGGAAGGGGCTCTGAGGTCTCCCCGGAGCCTTCTCTTCTCCAGGCTGAACCCCCCCAACTCTCCCAGCCTGTCCTCCCAGCAGAGGGGCTCCAGCCCTCGCAGCATCTCCGGGGCCTCCTCTGGCCCCGCTCCAACAGCTCCGTGTCCTTCTGCTGTGGGGACCCCCCGAGCTGGAGGCAGCACTGCAGGGGGGTCTCCCCAGAGCGCAGCAGAGGGGCACAATCCCCCCCTCGCCCTGCTGGCCACGCTGCTGGGGATGCAGCCCGGGGTGCCGGGGGCTTTCTGGGCTGCCAGCGCACATTGCCGGCTCATGGTGAGTTTCTCATCCACCAACATCCCCAAGTTCTTCTCCTCCTTCTTCCTCGGGAAGACCCCCAACAGCACTGCTGCTCAGGTCAGCTTCATCCAGAGGACCTGCCCGGAGGAGGACGAGGAGCCCTGGCACAGGAATCAGCTTTCCTGCAGCTTGCTCAGCAAACCACCATGTTTCATTGATTGGTTCCAGCGCTAATTGAAGGCCGGTGGTCTGTTCGCAGGTATGTTGGATGTTCTATGAACTCTATAACCTCCGAAGAAGGTCCGGCCCTTTGGAAGGAGCCCGGTTCCGCTGCGCTGGGGGTGACCCTCCAGCCCAGGCAGAGCCCTTTATCTGACACGTAAAGCATGAATCAGAAAATGTGGCTGATTAGTCAACCATATTTGGTAATAAACTTGTTAACGTTTCAAAAGGTCTTTGAGGGAGCTGTTGAAAAGTCAGTTTGATTACATCAGCTGCACACTGGATTTCTGTGGGCTCGTGGCTGGGACACGGTCAGCGTGCCAGAATAACACATAGGTTCCCTGGGAGTGTGTTTTCCATATTCTCCGCGAGAAAGCCGGTAACTTTGCTTATATAAACACGTGCAATATGTTATACATTATGTTCTATATATGTTCTATATGCAGTGTTATATAAATGCTCTTAAAATGAGGTGGAAAGAGAGACATGGAAATGGACAGTGAGGATCTCTGAAAATTAGGGCTGGATTGCTCTGGTAAATTTTGTGATGAGATACACAACTCAGAGAAGAAAAGTGCTAAATGTAAACATTCCAGACATCAGTTATGGTGCCATGTAAGAAATTGTTTGGATGGGTAAGAGGGGATATTGTCACAGAGCAGGTGAAATGCACAAGAGCAATGCTGTAGGTGATGGGAGCACGGGAGGGAGAATAGAGAATCGCTGGTCTGGAGGGCAGAAGGAACTGTGCTCTTGGTCTTCAGACCAAGATATTCTGACATCTTGTATCTAAAGATATTTTGATATCTGAACTAAATTTTTGATATTTTCATTGATTTTTCTTCCCCATCCACAATTACCAAATGTAAGATGCAATGTGCCGGTAGGATGGAACTGGAGGCGTTTTGTAAAGCCGGTGGAGGTTTGGAGGCAGGAACTGCTGTAACCAGTGCTACGGCCCTGGCGTGACCTGGGTGCGCGGTGTTCCTGCCCCCTCCAAGAGCAAACCTGCTTTTTGGCGTGGAAATGTGAGCAGCATTGTGCCGTTTATTAACATCTCTCTTCAGCCCTCCTGCAGGTACTGGGTGACTTCAGGGAAATTAAAGGGAAGTTTGGGACGTTTCCAGTCCCATAAAAAGGTGGGGGCCAGAAGTGCTTCTGTTGACAATGGGTGAGAATACGTATTATTGAGGACTTTTTTAGCGTGGCTGAGCAGCTGCCAGATCACGTCGCGGCACCTGCAGCCCACCAGGGGACGGCACGCTGGGGGACGCACGGGCAGGAGCCTGGCGGCAGTAAGCAACTTCTAAAGTAAGAAAAGACATGTGACTGTATCAAACAGAAGATGAGTTTATTAAATGAAACGCGGGGAGCGCGGTGCAGATGTTTTGCCTCCGCGCAGAGCGTGAGCGTGATCCACCCGGCACAGTTTGATGTTGTACAGTGTCTGGCGCTCCCGCCTGAGCACGGTCCCTGCGATAGCACCTCGATGCTGCAGGGCAGACCGAGCACCGCGGGGCTCTCTAGGTATAAAAATAGCCACTTTGCCCTAAATGTTAGAAGTATGAAACGAGACAGAGGGCAAGCAGGAAAGCTTTACACCTTGGTTCACCCAGAACGTGGTATTTCCAGGAAAAAAAAGCTGCCCTGAAGTTTCCTTCGTCAGCATGTCTATTAGATCACGCTGTCCCTGAACATTTCTCCCCTGCATACTGGGGGAGGTCGGGCAGTTCAGTGCTGGACCATCACGGGAGGGGGCGAACTCAGGAATACGCCGTGGGGCTGTGAAATTAAATTCTGGTTTAAT
>VUYV01000676.1:199359-219985 GCA_008711295.1 Anarhynchus alexandrinus | reverse complement strand
GAAGCAAATAAAGCAGAGCTCACACACTAGCTGATGAGACTAAGCCGAGGCGTTGGACGGACATCTGGTCCAGTGAGTGCTGTCTGTCACTACCCGAGTTAGGGTAAGGTCAGCTGGAAAAATATGTGGCCACGGTAAAACTTTGTGATGATGGCCAGCAGAGGCCAAATCAGTGTTTTTTTCAGTGACCTTAAATCAATCTTTTTTGAGCTTCGGGTTTTTGATCGTAGATTCTGAGCGTTTGGTGGGGGGTGGCTGTTTGTATGTGGGCAATAAATTCTGTGACTTGGTTTTAGTGGACGCCATAAGAAGGTACTAAAATGTTGAGAGCCACCTTAAAAACGCAGTGCCAGATCTTCACATGATTACGCCAGCGCAGCACCACTGAAGCTTCCCGAGTGCTATTGATTTACACCAGTTGAACATCTGGCCCATATGCTTTGTATTATTAAATACTTCTGCGATTATTATGTGAACAATTAAGATTCATGGAAATGAAAAAGCAGGCTATGAATTGTGCCTTCGCTGCAATTCAGGAGGAGGAATTGCTCAGGGAATGTGCTGCCTTTTACTGTAGCTATGCAGTTTATCTGTGGGGTTTTCTAGAAACCAGAAAGTGAATGGGACCTCAGGAGATTTTACAGCCGTCTTCTTCCTCCAGAGAAGGATCAACTTCAGCCCTGTGATGTTTGTTCAATATGTTCTTAAAATGTGGACACTTGAGACCCCACAGTGTATCCCAGAGCTCAGTACTGGTGAACTGTGGGAAGCTTTTTTCCCGTCCAACATACCTCTCTCCCTGCTCTCTCGAGCTCTCCAGCTTCTTGTCCTGTCCACCACTGCCACAGAGAAGAGCATGGTCCCTTCTTCTGCCCAGCAGCCCTCCTTTGTATGCAAAACTTGTTATTTTGTTTGTGTCTTCTGTGTAACGTTCAGTCTGGTTGGAATTCAACGCTGAGAAAGTCCAAACAAGCCCAAATAAATGTTAACACTGCAAATTCTTTCTTATTTTTTTTTCCTTAAGCCTGATTCCCTTTCATGGTTTGCTGCTGAGGTATAGAAGTACATCCAGCCATAAGAGAAAAAGATCCATCTTTCAGCATCAGGAGATTAAAGGAATAGAGTGAGATAACATTTTGCAAACCTGAAAGGATTTGAAAATCCCTCTCCTGCTATTTCTGGAAAAAAGTCAATGGCAGGGCAAGTTTATCTTCATTAATAGTGTGAGAATGAGTGTTGGCTGCAAGTTTTGTTTAACCTGAAAAGCAGCATTCAGCAGCTGGGTTTCCACATCTAAAATAAAATCCGGAGAATCAAAAATGCTTTGCCACACATAAAATCATCCTCCGGTTGTGTGTAATGGAGCTCAGCAGCGTAATGTGCGGGAGAGAAGGATAACCTTTTACATCTCGGCAATCCCTGGGGACTGGCGCGGTGCTGATTAACAGATGCTTGGTGACTCGGAGTTCCTCAAGTTAGAGCTTTGCATGTATTGCACAAGTCACTGGTTTTATTGAGAGCTTGGGAGAGACGTATTTTTTGGCTTCTATCCCACTTTTCAGACGTGGCATGATGTATGTGACTGCTCTGAAGTGGAGGCAACTGTTCTTTGGAGAGAGAGCGAGCGCTAAAGCAGCGTTGTGGGAACTGACCACGGGACCTGACCCCCGGAATCCCGCCTCTGATGGGGCACCCGCTGCAGGAGGTGTTTTGGGGGCTCACCTCAGCAGCACGAAGCAGGAGCAGGCATGCCCTTTCCAAACCCCCCTCGCTCTCTTTAGACATTCGGCACGTCTGGCGGGGAGGGTTGGTACTTGGGGCTTTGTTCTCACTGATTCCATCCGGGCTTCAGTTTCTGCACAGAGCTATGGGGGAGCTGCTACAGAACCCTTCCTCCTGTGCAGCCTCCTGGCAAGTGAGGCGAGAAGGGCATTCCCTTTGAAGTAAGGCTCTCCAAGAGGTCTCTCTACGTTTGAAAAACAGTCTAGCGGAGCAGCTCCAGTGTAGGACCATGTTGCTAAGCTGACTGCAGCCAGGCCTGCGGTGGCCGCCCAACAGACGCCGTTCTTCAGTTCCCTGACCCACGTAAAGCCTCCTCAGGCCATGGACTCGGTGTGCAGACCTCAAGTTGCTTTGTCCTCACTGAGATTTCAAGTAGTATTAGCTCAAGTGAAAAACATACATTTCTATGCTAACGGCAAGGCTGCAGGTAACTCAGTTAACCAAAGTAATGTGGTTCAGCAGCAAAATTCGGTAAAGGACCCAGAAGCTGCCGGGGACACCCCTCACAAAGATTGAGACCTTCGCTGGAGGCCGTGCAAGTTTTTTTCCCCTCTGACTTCTGTGTCTTTGGACTAGGCAGGTCTTTCTGGAGGACTTTCATTTATATGTCTTGAAGTCAGGCAGCTGTTATCTGTTCTCCTCCTGAAAACACCCGACACTCGGCGGATGACTGCGTCTCTGCCACAGGAGCTGCGCGGAGAGCCGGGGCTGTGTGCAGGAAGGGGGTCTAATTAACAAAATCTACACTCCAAGAATTTGCTATTTTCAGGGCACTTCTTCTCCACCTGCCAAGCTGTGCTAATGTTAGCAGTGCATGGCAAGAGGAGTTTTAAAACAAGTGCTGGAAAAAACCCAAACCCTGTCCCTGAACAAAACGCCGCCAGCTCCCGAAAGACTTGTATGACAGACTGAGAGCCCTGTAGCTGTCAGTTCTTCGTGCCCTTTGGGGGTCTGCTTATTATTTTTGAATACTTTACCTCTCCGGTGTTTTTTTCTGGCAAAGTGTCAGCTGTGCAAGCAAAAAATAAGGGTCTTACCATGGCTGCATTTAATCCTTGATATAAATGGGGTAACTCTGACTTCTGTTGTTGTTATAATGATAATAATCTGCATTTGATGTACATTTAGTAGGAATGTGAGAGGCACGTCTTAGGAGAAAGTTGTTTCGTCGGTCTCAGGTGAACAGACGCAGGTTGGTGCCTTTCCCAAAGCCCGGCGACGAAGCAACAGAGAGGTGAAAGTATTCCAAAATAACCAGAGGCAGAGCAAGGGCTGCGACAGAGCCTTTCCCGTCCCAGCTTCGTCACTCACACTCACATCGGTGACATTTCACGTGTGAAGGGCAAATAAATACACGAAAATTATTTGGAGATGGAAGTTCAGAGAAGTGTGGAAGAGGAAGGATTTGGCGAGTGAAGGTTTTGTGAAGAGAATCGCTGCCTGGGATTGCCTGACAGAATTATACTTCATTACTGACGCTTCACAGCCTTGATTTTCATATTTATTTGTGACTCTTCTTTTTTAAACCACGGGCTCTTTTGACGTGAGAGTCATGCTGTGTAAAGCGCTATTGATTAGAGTTTCTAATTTCATGCCATTACGGCATGACCGTTGGGGAATGAAATGTATTTTATTTTTTCCAGCCGGGCTATGCCAGCAGCGCTTGGGCCGCAGCCATCGCGCGGCCTGTCAGCAGCAGGCGTTTTCGGCTAAAGATCTCTGCTGTTTGAGCCAAAAGGCGAATTTGCCCAAGGTCTAAGCCTCAGCTCAGTGTGTTGTTCCTGGAATTAGAACAGATCAGTGGTAAAGTGTATTTTGAGGCCAGAGGTTTCCAGAAGGATGGCTGATTCGGGGACTTTCCATTTTTCACTCAGGCCTGCAAAAGGCCAATTTCTTTCCCCTTCCAGAGGAATGGGTGCCATTTGCCGTCTTTCCAGCATCTCTGGTTTGGTGCTCAAAAAAGCAAAGGAACCTGAAATCACTAAAAGTGTAGGAAAATCCCAGATGGCGTCTGTTGTGATCATGTAACGTACGTAATCCCAGTTGTATACAAGCTGCAAGAATGAACCTGTAAACCTGAGAAAGACCTGTCCCAGCCGTATTACAAATACTTTTTTCCTCTCACATGCTGTATTTGGGCCCTTCTGGAGTTTCCCAAGGAAGGGGTTCGTGATGAGACAGGGGAGTTGGTGCATTAATAGTGTTTCAACCTGTTGGTGCTGCCTGGGGACATCTTCCCCTTCCCTCTTCCTCCGGGTATCCCCCAAACCCCTCGGGTATTTTGGTCTGTCCTAAAAACAATCCGTAAGAGGATTCCTTCAGCCTCTTGCAAAAAAATCACCACCTTTTTTTTTTTTCCCTGTGTAACAAAGGCTCGTGCTATCCTGAGGTAAAGACACCAGGAAGATAAAGTCAGCCTAAGTCTGCAGCTGAGCTTGACTCTAATGAGTTTCCCTCACGGTATAACTAACGTGGCTTGTCTTACACTCTGGTTTTACCTCTGAACAGTAGATATGCACTAGCTGTCCTGAACTAATGAAGCTTTCCAGCAGTGAAGACAAGCTCTAACGGAGCGGCTATAGACGTGTGAACCCCTTACAAATAGCCAGATGAGAGAAGAGTGAATGCTTGAAATCTGTCAAAGGGGAACCAGCCGAGAAAGTTCTCCGACTTCTGCTTTATTCCAGGAGCTACTGACACCCGCCGGCGGGTGATGAATTAGTGCAGCACAGCTGGAGCTACTCGAGGGCTGCAGATGCGAATCCCAGAGCTGTTCCTGCACGTACTCGAGCACTGGAGGTAGCGTGGCCAGTTTGGGGCTTCCCATACAAAAAGACCTTGGTGTACTGGAGCAAGGCTGAGAAAAACTGGGTTTTGAGGAGGCAAAGGGGACATCTTATTGTTGTCTATGACTCTTAATAGGAGGGTGTGCAGGAGACAGAGCCAGGCTGTCCTCGGAGATGCCCAGCGACAGGGCAAGAGGCAACAGGCACAAATTGCAGTATGGGAAGTTCTGGTTAGATATGGTGTAAAAGTGTCCACCCTGGAGATGGTCAAATGCCAGATGGGATGCCCAGAGAGGCTGTAGGATCTCCAGTCTTGGAGATATTCAAAACCCAACTGGACAAGGCTACCCAGTAAGTTGGCCCTGCGTGAACCGGTGGTCATGATTTTAACTGGGGCTGATGTGGCTTGTGTGTGACACCGGGGATGCCACTGCTGACTTCAGTCTGGAGTGGTGCGTTAGGTTCAAACTTTCCAAGCAGAAGCCCAGTCCAGCCCTAGCTAAATCTTCCCGCTGAGTCGACTTCTAAATACATTGATCTGATTCATCATTGCAGGATGCATCTTGCTGGCACTGTCCTTGCTCTCACCAGAGCTGACGAGCGCAACCCTTCGAAACAGGAGTCAGGAGTGGGACACTAGGTATGGCACCTACTGAAAGAAGCCAGCAGGAAAGGAGAAAGCTCTGCCACCACCTGTGAGCCACATGCTTCCCAACGGCAGCTCCTTGTGGACCCCGAGGAACAGGTTGGTGATATCTCTTGATTTCGCTGTCGGATGTGGTGAGGTGTTCAGTCTCCCTCCCCTGCATTGGGTGATTAGGCAGCACCCCTCCAGGCGTGGGGCATGACAGCCCCTGGGAATGGGTGCTGGGCAGCCAGGTGGGTCACCAGGCTGGGAGGTTCCCTTCGGTGCCGTGCCAGTTGTGCCCTTTTGTTTCTAGAAGGTGCCCCAGCTGGTGGCTGTATTTTAAAATTCCAAAAGCCGTGTGCCTTCGTGGAGTGAGCGAAAGGCTTTTTGCCCTCAGCCGGAGCACAGGCTGATCTGTAACACCTTAGAGCCTCCATGGAGAGGGATCCCTCTTGTGCTGTTGTCGTCCCTTCACACGTGCGTCCCCACTCTGGTTCCCACTGCGATGCAGAGGCTTCAGACGAGGGTCTGTCTGCGTCTCCCGCACAGCTTTGGCTTCGCCCATCACCAGCACACATTAGATCGATACTGCTGGAGATAACCATGAGAGATGCAAACGCTTAAGGTCCATCGCCTGCCACTGCCCGGTGTCAGGCTTCCCTGAGCAGTCCCCTCCAGCAACCTGCAACGCAGCCGAGGAGCCCGGGGAGGGGAGAGCCTGGCCCCTTCCCCAGCACTCGGGTTTCGGTGCAACGCAGTCCCGGTGAACTCCACACCTACCCACCGCCTGCAGAGTCCTGTGGGCTTTTGCCGGCTTGCTGACATTTATATGCATTTCTAAATATCACCGAAAATATTGCTGGGAGAGGGAAATGTGGAATGAATGACACGGACTCGCAGGCAGCAAAGGGAAAAAGGTAGTTGAAAGTTTGATTGTGGTAACCGTGCCAATACCCCCCGAGGAACGAAGCCTCCTGCAGGCACCGTGCCTTTTCCAGGAGATGAAATGAACTTCTTCAGGTTTAGCCCTAAGTAAACGGCGGTCCAGCTTATAAAACATCCTGAAGTGCAGAACTGTTTACAGACTTTATTTGTCTTGAGCCTTGCGCTTTGTGAGATCAGAGGCAATTTTATTACCCAACTTTGTGCAATGTCATTCCAGAAACGATCACAAATGCCATGTGAATGTTTACCGTAATGAGGAAATACATTACAGCCTGAAAGGATGGCAGCGTCTAATAGAAATATACTTCTAGAGCAGCTGAGGGCCAATCCCAAGGATGGGCTCTTCCTGGCTTCTTTTTACTCTGATTTCTACCTCCCTCTCAGCTAGAGCTGAACGAGGGGACGTATCCTGACCCTGGTGCACCCCGACACCCGGATTCCCTCTCCCTGCAGCTGGGCGCTCCCCACAGCTGGACACAGAGCAAAGCCAAAGGGGCAAGACTGAGCCTTCCCTCCCCAGTAAGGGGCACTGGTTTTTGGGGGTGTCCTGGTTTGAGGTGACTAAGAGCCACAGCTGTGCGGTGGAGGGGGGAGCAGCGGCAATGCACAGCCAGCTTGGTTTGCACGTAAAATGGAGCTTGGTCAGCTTCCAGTATTGGAATTTAGCCTTTTATTTTCCAAGGAAGATGCAAGCGATTTGTCTTTAGGATGCTATAAATGCGCCTTCAAGAATATCATATAGTCTGTTAATGCTACAGAGAACCTCTTAAAAACTTAATTGCCTGTGTCACCAAATGAGAAGAGAGTAGTCCCTTGAAAGATCCTGTGTTTTGAAAACACACAGTCAGTTCTAAATACTTTCAAATGGTACATGCTTCTTTACTCCTGCTGACAATAAGAGTAATTGCTGAGCGCAGGATAAAGGAGATTGTCTGAAATGTTTCAGCACTATTTTCTTGTTCTGTATTTTTTTCACAGTGCAAAAAGACAGCGGCATTCTTGGTCTGTGACCAAACAAAAAGAGAGGTTTTCTGCTTGTGCAGGTGAGACGTAGAGATCTCAATAACAAAGTGACTCTTTTGGTTTGAGAACATCTGAGCACTCATCCCCGGTTCTCTTTGCCTCTTTCCTCACCAGATATTCACAATTCTCTGATATTTTAGGGATCATTAAAAGGCAGGTGAACAAAACCAATTAATCATAATTACAGCTGTGTTTTGGTATCAGCACAGGGCAGTAGGACCCGAGAGTCCTGGAGAAACCGTGGCTGCATGGTGCTTGCACCTGGTTGAAAGGACGAGTGGTGGAGCACTGGGATGAATGGTGTGACTGAAGCCCCAGAGCAGCGGCAGAGGCGGCACTGCAATCCAGGTCCCATTGCCACAACACACTGCCTTTCTAACGGAGAAAAAACATTTAAAAAAACAAAGTCTGCTACCCACACTTTAAAGAAAACAAGCTCCGCCAAGTGTGGCTTCCATAGAAGAGAGGTCCTCGAGCCGAGAAACTGTTGCTGGAGCCGAGGTAGTTTTGGCTGAGTGGTGCCTTCCAGCTGTGGCCCCTGCGTGTGCGGTAGACTCAGCCTCGGTTCCTGCTACAAGTCTGCTGCCCACGAGGGTGACAGATAGGGAGGTTTCCCCCCATCATTTACTCATTGCATTGACTCACCAACATCTCTGTTAGTTCTGGGGAACAGGAGCCCTCGAGCATTTCAGTTTGGTCCCTCACCCATTGCTGTTGTTTTATTTTGGCCGTAACGTTTAGCATACAGGATTCTCGTGTCTCAGCCCGGCCAGAGCTAACGTAGGTGTCTGCTGTCATCGTGTTTGTCCATTAAGGACTTGTTTCATTCTCTACATTTTTCTGTGTGGCCCATAATGCAACAAGGACATCGCAAAGCCATATCCACTGTAACGTGGTGTGACATCTGAAACCTCAAAGGAGGCAGAGGCTTATGCTGACTGTACTGTTGACATGCTTCCTTTGCACCTGCTCTGAAAGCAGGAGAAAAATGGGTGTGATCTATAGCTTTAGCTTTTTTTTTTTTTTTTAATTTAAGTATTCACTGGGGTTTCTTTTTGTGGGCAAGCAGATATGCAAAGCACAGCAGATGTCTCAGACTTCAAGAGACAAGGGAACATTTCTTCTTGGTCCTTAGATGAAATGGACTGGGCTTTGCTCCAGAAAACGGGAACGATTAATCCATCATTGAACATGAACTTAAATGAGCTAATATTGGGTATTTTAGTTCTGATGTATGTGCTAAATGAAGTAATCATTCAGGGCATAAAAGTAATGGCTTTGGGAAAATGTTCTAAAACGCGGTGGCTGAGACACGTGGGGCTGAAGCAGCACCCAGCTGGAGCGGGCACCGGCACGGCTTTCGCTCCTGCGCTATTTCTGCGCTGGAGCAGCGGGAAGACGAGCGCCCCGGGACTGAGCCACACGAGACCGTGCTGAGTACCCTCTGAGCACAGGAGGAGTAAATGCTGCTTAAACCCAGACAGGCTGCAAAGCGCTTTCAGTGTCCTGACGCGTGCTGCCTGCTCCGGCTTTATGCCGAAGATGCCTCTGCGTTGTGCTTTACACGCCAGGGTGAGTCCGTCCTCGCGTTATCTGCCGTCCCCGGTGCTCTGCTCTGCAAGTGCCACCAGCCACAATTACACCCTTAAGCAAGAGACAGCAATTGATATTTTATCATTGGGATTTTTTTTGCCGTGACTTTTGTACCCACCTGGAGTGAACAAACTATTACAAGTTTCATCCAATTATGTTAAGTGCAGTTGGACATACTGTGCCGAACACAATCGCTTTTCAGTGGGAGAGAGGGGCAGTCCGTTATCAGCTCGAGGCACCATCATTCATTAAGACATCATTTGCCTCTCACCAGCGGAGCCAAAGCAGTAAATCTATAGGATGTCATAATAAGGTGTGCTAATGAAAGATAGGCAGAACGGGATTAACAAAAGGGTCCTCTCCACATTATACCTTCCTCTTACTACTTTGCTCAGTCCCCGTCTTTTATGATCTCCTGAGGGAACGTTTCAAAGGGGTGCGTAGAAGTGAGGCCCACAAATCCAATTAATTGCTGATGTGGTTTGTGCCTAGAATCACCATGCACCGCTTAAAAAACCTGCCTGAGTGCAGCAGACTATAAAAAGGAAAATATTGGGCATACAGGGCTGTAAATAAGCCTCTCATCTGTCCCTGCCTGTTGTTCTTGCCCCGGGCTAGGAAAGTCTGATAACTAGTTCAGCACCTTTGCTCTCATGGGCTGGTTCATCACATAAGACCACCCCTGCCCTTCTGAACCAGTCCAGTTGGGATCTTATTTTCACTGGAATTACTTGGTTGATGTACCAGAGGGCAAGAGGGAGAAGGAGCCCGCTTACTTCCCCAGGGTCGCAGCTCCTCGGCCTCGGGCAGGCAGGACTCGCTGGCTGCTTACAGAGGCCATCCTTCCTGGAGCAAGCGCTGGGAAGCTATGGCACATGTCCTCTGTTCCCTCCTCCCCCCCAACCGCAGGTTGACCATCACGAGCATGTCTGGGGAGGAAAGCCAGAGTTAAATGTTGCGGTTAGCTCCTTGGCCTAATCAAGGTACAGCTGGGATTCAACAAAGCGTCTCCATGACATGATGCTGCTTGGACTCGTCATCTAGGGGGGCTGTGCCTTATGTTTTGTCCACCTGCAAAGCAGACCTTTCAATGGCCTTCATAATTGGATGGAGTGTGGACAGCTGAAAGATTTTCTAAGCCTAAAGAGAAGATGCTTCAAAGTTTATCAATTTTGCAGTGTGTATACAACTACGGATCTTTGCAGGGGAGGACAGAAGGACATGCTTTTACCAATACATTTCTACATACATGCATATATACTGATACGTAACTCTAGTAAATATATTATGACTGTGATACAGACATAGTAATACTGATATTGAAGATGCTTTTATCAGTATCACATTACTCACACATGGAGGTAAGCTAGAGTGTCTCCGAAACCAGGCTACGGAGCTGGGCTGGACTTTAGAATTGCCACATATAAGCTCTCCCTGAGGCATCAGAGGAACCAACCAGTGGCAGAGTTTCCAGAAACCAGGCTTCAGAAGTCCCATCACTCATGGAAGAGGGGAAGTTAGGGCATTGACACTGATTTTGTGTTTCTGCTAATACTTCCCTTATAATTCTGTCTATAGGAAAGCTCTTGTTAGTATAGAAATGTCGTAAAAATTCACATAGAATCATAGAATGGTTAGAGTTGGATCTCCTTCCGCCCTGTCCAACCTGGCCTTGAACACCTCCAGGGATGGGGCAGCCACAGCTTCTCTGGGCAACCTGCACCAGGGGCTCACCACCCTCACAGGGAAGAATTTCTTCCTGATATCTAATCTAATCTCCTCTCTTCCAGTTCAAAACCATTACCCCTCGACCTATCACTGCACTCCCTGATAAAGAGTCCCTCCCCATCTTAAATCCCTTTGCGGTGACCTGGCTATAGTCTGTCCCATGAGTTACTTGTAGGAGTGATGACCAAGACTCGTGGTCCTGAAGAAGTATTGTACAGGCTGACCCAGTTGCCTCCAATCCAGCTCCACATCCGACAGCAGAAACTCTGCATTTCTGTACCACTGTCCATCTGGGCGCAACTGAACCACGTGGACACGAGCGAAGCAGGGCCACCAGGTTGTCCTCTTCAACCGGCCGGCGCCTCGCCAGCTTGGCAGCAGCCGGGGAAAGTGTGAAGCACTGCAGACATTGTGTGCTAACAAGCAAAAGCCTCTGTGAGAATGTGCTTAAACATACACAGTAATAACATTAATTTACAGCTTCTGCAAGTTATTAGTAATGCAGGTTTCTTCCCTGCCTTGTGTGTGTATAGTACATAACTATGCACATTAAATTTAGCCTATTCCCTGCAATTTCTTCTTCCCGGAGAGCAGCCACTACCTGTGGCACTGGGGACCCAAAACGCAGCTGAGAATCAGCTAGACCAATAACTCACCTACACAATGCTACACAATACACCCCTGGAGAGAATGAACCGGGCGCCTGAACGCATGAGGGAATCTTATTTCTATCTGTCTTCTGTGCTCTTATGGCTTTTATCCAATTATCTGACTTTTTACCACCTATAATGTGTTTGTTTCCCAGCATGCCTGGAAGAAGCACTACACCGTATTGCCTGAAAGGGAGTTGCTGTGGAGACGGATGAAGTGACATGACTAAGGTCACCCGAGGCCTGTGTCGGAGAAAGGCGCTGAACCTGGGGCTCTCCCAGCAGGGACTGAGCGTTACGACGTAGGCTCTGGATGTAATTCAAGGAGAAGGATTTCCCGGTTGAAAAAGGGCCCACTGTAAGTCCTGCCCTACCTCTGCAGCCAGTGAGAAGAGCAGGTCAGCAGAAGACATCTTCTAATATTTTCCCTTCCCAGGGCATCTGGGCAGCTTACTGGGAAAGGCACGGCATGCCCACAGCTGGACCAGATGTGCAGCTGATTCCTTCATTTGCCGTTGGATTCCCACTCTGGTGTTGGTAGGGTATCAATCCAGCCCTGCAAAACTGAATTTTCATTTTGCTATTCCCAGAAATACCATCTTCCAATGATTTTTCCATTTCCAGAGCGGGTCAGACTGTCATGGTGAGTGGCTCCGTCGTGGTCTGTAAGTGAATTAGAGAGGTGACCCGGGACTGTGGTGGAGTGGCACGGCCAGAGCACTGCCACCAGCACAGCAACAACCAGAAACTTTAAGGGTGTTCCCCAGAGAGTACTTCAGGCTGCTGAGATCCAACACATTTCAACAGGATCCACGTACCAAGGGAGATGCCTCAGTACACGTTCCCATACAGAAACTCTTCTAGAAAATCCCAAACTGAGCCTGAGCCAAGAGCACAGGAGATGATCTTGCTTCAAACGCTGTTAGGAGAAAGTCTCTTTGGCCAAAATTTCTCTTGCTGTTTTTCTGCACTCCGGTACACTTGGCTGCTGTCTCCAGCCTGGAGATGACTTCATTTCACTAGAGTTCTCAGCCCAGGCTCTCTGTGCCTCAAAAGCAATTGTTTGTGCTGCAGTTGGAAAATGTGTATCATCACAGTTGCCTTTTTTCCACTGCAGAGTAATTAATCGATATTCCTCATGGAGGGCAGTCAATTCTCATTACACTGGGCTTTCACAAAGTTGCTTTTTTTTTTTTTTTCACAGAAGAGAAGTGGAATATCCAAGAGACACTTTATGCTGAGGCTGAGGTCTCTGCTTCACGCTCTTGCTTGCTTTGGGCTGCGAGAGTGCGAAGGCAGCATGGCAAATTTCCCATTGCGGGAGGCTGTCCTGGTTTGAGCGACACAGGACTGATTTCTCTTCTTATACTGGGGAAGACTGCACTTTTAGAAGTCTCTAGTGTCTGAATTTGTGAATATATTTCCTTCACACCAGCGATGGTGCGTGGGTTTCAAGGTCTCAGTGTTTTCGAGCTCGCCAGGTGCGGGGATGAGGAGGAGCGAGACCCGGGCACTTGACCCACGCTGCCAACAGGGTTAGTTCATACCATCAACGGCACATTCACTATAAATTAGAAAGTTTGCTGCCAAGTTCTCTCTCTCCCATGATGGCTGCCATCCTGAGAACTCCTCACCCCGGTGCCGGAGCCCTGAGCCCTTCCCTTCCTCCCGAAGCCGCAGCGCTCGCGATGTCCCACGTTGGCTGTCCCTGCTGGGAGTGCACAGCTTCTATGGATAGATTGGGCTGAGTATAATCCTTGCATATTCTGTATTGGTATCGGGATCAATATTGGTTCTTTAGTGCTATTAAGGTTAATTATCTAATCTTATTCTATTAAATCTGTTTATACTTCAACTCCCAGGTTTCCTTGTTTTTCCCCAATTCTCTTTGCCGAGTGGGGAGGGGTCATCAGGTGATAAAATGATTGTCTAAAGGACAGTAAATTGTCATGGGTTTCTCAAACCGGAACAGAGGCACCGGCAGTTGCAGAACACTTCGCCGGTGTAAAATGAATGAAGGTTTTCCTGCAATTTTTTTCCGTGCGGGTCCGTGCCATCTGCTGTGTGCCTGCGACACGGTGCCGGGGGCCGGGCAGGGAGCGCTGCGGAGCAGAGGTCGCACGCCAATGGCCTTTTGCAAATGGGAGCTCGTGACCCGCTGCCTGCCGCAGGAATCGGGGCGGCACCTTCGTCCCAGCGCGGGGCGGCCGAGGGTCACCGTCCCGGCAGCGCTCCCTACGCCGGTGCACCGGCACAGGTCGAGCGTGCCCCTATAAATATACAATCAGCCTGAAGCGGTGACTGAGGAAGGTGCACGCTGCTCCCTGCGCGGCTGCAGCACGGAGGAACCAAACTGCTGCGCAGCACCAACAGAGCTGTATTTGAGTCTCCCATTAGGCTCATGAGTTCCTTCCTGACTCCGTGTATTTGTACTGGAAGTCATTATTATTACAAAGAATCGCTAATTCAATAACGCCACTATCCTGCATGAATAACGTCCATACAATATTAATGCATTTCCCCCATCATATTCGTTGCAGAGCACAAAAGCTGTTCACGGGACGCAAGGAGTCGGAAGGCAAGGACACCGCTAACGCGACACTCGCTGTTACCCGTGCATTGCTAACGCCCAATTGAAGCTCTGGAAATGATGATTGCAAAGCACATTTTTGGATGCCATTCACCAAAAAAACCCAAAAACCAACCCAGCTATAAGTTAAAACTTCAAATAGAAGTAGGAAAGCTGCCTGGCATTACACGATAACATGGCACTTTATTATCCCTCTTCAATTGTTTGACGTTTATGCCTCTGTTTAGCAAGTCTGTTCGTTATCGTTCTCCAATTAACAGAGACTTTTTTCAGATTATTTTTATGAAATTCTCATTTAATTAGCAATACAGCTGAGTCTCAAATGGCAGTTTTAAAAATATCCTTCTACCGATCAAGCAGCCAAATGGTCTTTCTGAGATATTTGCAGCATTGTAAACCTGCGTTTGTCTGCTAATTATCCCCCCGCTTAGATGATGGGAATGCGAACACCTGACAATCGGGGGTTATTCACCGGACACTTTCATTACACACGGTGTGGAAAAATACAAATTTCACTTATTGAAACCTTCTCATGGGCTTTTTTTAAAGCAAAGAATGGGATTTATCAGACAATTTTCACGTTCCGCACAATAGATGGGGAATTAAAATAATGGCTGACAAATAATAGAAAACAGGTGTGATAGGAGACGTCAGGCGTTCTACAGGCGCGGAGCAAAATGGGAGGAAATACGTTTATAGTACAATAACGAAAGCAAAAAAATAAAAATAAAATCAACAGTAAAATTTCAGTGAAAGGGCCCTCCTGCTATACAGCTGGAGACCATTATGGTATTTAGCAACGAATACGTAAATAAGCTTAAAATGCATTTTTGCTGTATATTGATGGGTGTATGTAGTTTGGGTAGAAAAAAATCCCTTAATCTACCGCTGAAGTGCTTCCACGTTTGCGAGGGGACGTGGCAGCTTCCCAGGTCTGTGCTGTTGAGCTCTCCGTGCTCCGTAGGACGCTGCGGCTCTCCCGCTCCGTGGGCTGTCACCCGCCCCATGCGGCTCATTGCAACGCCACCGCTGCCTGCGTCCAGCGCCGCTGGGCCGGCACCAAAGGGATGGTTAATTAGCCGGATAAGGGGAAAATTCATGTTTTCATAGCACAGCGTTGCAGGGCAAAATACCAAATTTGAGAAGAAAGGAAACATGGTATGGTTCGGGGTTTAAGCCTAATTCTAGCGGGAGATAACGAGACTTCTGCCCGTGCCAGAGGTGGGGTTTGGATGCTGTTGGTGTTACGCACAGTCTGAGGGGACAGCTGACTCAGCTACTGTGACTCCCCAGTGCTCCTGGTCTCATTTAAATCCAATCAGTCCTCTGAAGCCCACACAGGAAGGAAGAAGGTAAGTCAGATACCAACACAGCCCTTTCAGCTGGCTGAAACGCACTGCAGATTTGCAAGACTGCGCCAACCATCCTCACCAGCTCTTAAGAAGCTCCAAGGAGCGCTTCCAAGTCAGCATTTGGGGGGACAGGGAGAGAAGGCACCAACGCCTCTGCCCAGGCATTAAAGGGGAGTAATGAAATCGTCTGCTGCCGCCAGATAAGTGGAGAGGATACCTCAGAGAGTCACTTTGGATCTCCAGCTGCAGTAATACGTTGTTATGAATCTCTATCAGTGCACTTGTAGTGCAGCTGGAGAGTATGTCTGACATTGCCTCCAGTGACCTTTTCAATATAGTCCAAGTGCTGCAGAGCTGGTGTTTCAAGAGGAATTCAAATCGAATTTACTCAGGCAGAAAGGATTGGCCCGAGGATAGCCCTACCACTCGCTTCGCATTTCTCCTTGTCATTCTCATGGAAATTGCAATTCTTTATGCAGGGTGCTTCTCCCTACGCCGCCGCAAACGTGTCCCATGAAACAAGAGAAACGGCCACCGCGCTTTTAACGGAGGGTCCCCGGTGGCATCGGGCGCTGCGGGTGAAGGCTGTTTGCAGGTGGTGCCGGCGGCAGCAGAAATCAGAGGACGAAGGTGTGAACTTGAACGCAACCTGTCGAAAGGTCCCAAGGTGGCCGTGTGCCCTGGCACCCCGAATTAGCTGCTGCGTGTCAAGCACCCGCTGTTAAAAGATGCAGCTCGTTGCCATGGGGTGCGAATGGCAGAAATTTGTATAAGCCAGTAGAGACGTGCATGGGAGAGACGTCCATTCAGGGCTCTGCAAGGCAAGAGCAGCCGCGGAGCAGCATCTCGGTGGATAACACTGACGGCCCTGGGGTGAGGTCTCTGCCCTTCTCGGGGCAAAGGGCAGGGGGTCGGGGCGGGGGGGGGGGGAAATACTGGTTTTCTTCATGTGCACAGTATGATTATTTCATGCATGTTTGTATGAGGTGCTTTAAAATGTAATTTCTTATGATTAATTTGGTGTCTGTATTTTCACTGTTTTGTTCGCTCCAATTTATGACAAAATTGAACAAAGTGGGTAACAAAATATAGCCCTGTCAGGCTCCTGTCTTCACGGATATAAAGAAAAATGTGAAACTGTCAGGCACACAAATGTGCCAAACCCCAAGGAAAATTATTACATTCTGCTTGACATTTACTTTAATTTTACTAAATTCTGTAATACCATTATAAATAATAATAATAAAAAGCGGCATGGAAATATTGTTAAGTGTATTTATTTTCATTTGCTAGCTTTGTGATTTATGGGTTTGGTTTATTTTGTGCTTTTCCTTTCTCCCCATCAGAAGAGAGCCCGAGCACCTTGAGCCGGAGCGCTGCCGCCTGCCTGCCTGCGGGCCAGGGGGAAGGGGCGGCTGAAGTTGGGTCACCCGAGGCAAGATGCTCGTAAGAATGGGGGAAAAGTAACAGGGGACGTCTCTGCTTCCAAAAGCTCTGCAGGTCTTCTGTTGAACCCCTGGAAAGGGCTCTCCGAAGCACAGGTAACAGTCAGATCCATAACTGGTCTAAGTCTATGCCAGTCCAAGAAAGTTGGTTTATACCGGTTAAGGGTCTAACTGGGGGTGATCCGGTGGTGCTGAGTGGGAATGGGAGACAGACACCCCAAATAAGTGTGGGAAGTGAGTAATCTAACCCAAAGACTAGTGATGAAAGGAGAGAAAGAGTTGAGCCTGGAGAAAAAAAAAGACACAAGAGGGTGGACGCCAGCGGCACTCAGCTACCAAGAAGGGGGTGAGCGAAGGCTGTTCAAAAAAAATACGCCTGGGCGATGCCGAGGGGGTCATCCTACACACCCTTCTCATGTGAGCATTGCCCTCCTACGCTCTCCATTAGATCAGGGTTGGCTCGTTGGGCCATCCCATCCTTGAAGCTGCTATGAAGAAGCCCCGTAGCGCACAGTTTTTAATCGGGAGGCAGCTCTTCAGTCTCGCTTATTGGTGGAGCTCCAAAGGCCATCAGGGTTTGTTCCCCCAACTCACTTAATTGCTTCCGAAAATCCTGTGTTCTCCTCCCTGCCAAGCCTCAAAGTGGAGTCACACACCAAAGGAAATGGGAGAAGAAAACCACTTCAAGGCATCAAGGTGACTTTTCCTCTGACAGATGAAGACAAAGAAAAGTGTACGAAAATAATTGATGGGATGTAGCGAACGGAGCTGGCATCATTTACATACTGAACTGACAGCATGTGCCATTCACAGGCCCTTTCCGCTATAAATAATGCTTTATAGTGACACAAAAAAGCCCTATTTATCTTGGAAGTTAAAAAGGCACCATCTGAGTGGACAGGCAGCTTCTGGACTCCCCAAGAAAATGTTTATATAGGAGACCGTACTTTAGATAAAGATATATAGCCTGCCTGATACAGGTGTGGCCCTGCAGCCCGTGAATCGCAGCGCTCCGGGGAATTTCCAGCCCATATTCGTGCTCCCTGCACTCACCCCCTGGTCTGACGCATTGCCGGGGACAGAGCTAACCCATAGCAGTCCAGAAACCTCAGAGGGCTTTGAGTGGTTGATATTTGTTACCTTTTCACCCCCCAACATCCCTGTTGTCTCTCATTTCTGAGGTGCTTGGCTCTCCTCAACAGCCTCCACCTGTGCTGGGTTTGGAGGTGAGCACTCCCAGCTGCTCACTAATCCCCACTCTCTCCTTTTTTGGTGAAAACGAGCTCAATATAAATAGCTGCACTTTGCTGACCTGGCTCTTTTTTGACAAGAGCAAGTTAGGGAGTGCTCTGTGGGTTGGGATAAGCAGGAGGTGCCCGTGAACAGATGGGGCTGGTGAGCTCTGCAGGAACAAGTCCTTGGACGTCTCCCACCCACCTGATGTCCAATGGGGAGGCACACCATGGCCATTGCATCGCACTGGAGTTCGTCACAGCGTTGGTCCTCTAAGTCCCAGGTAAGCGCTGGTGTCCTTGGATCACTGAGCTGGTGGGCACAGGAGCGGGATGCTCCTAGAGGAAAAGGCTATTTGGTGAGCAGTTTTGGTGAGCTTGAATCTTCCTTCTTGCTTGTCATAGAGTCATCATAGAATGGTTTAGGTTGGAAAGGACCTTGAAGATCATCGAGTTCCAACCCCCCTGCCATAGGCAGGGACACCTCCCACCAGACCAGGTTGCCCAAGGCCACGTCCAGCCTGGCCTTGAACACCTCCAGGGATGGGGCCTAAAACCTTGTGAGGTTTAATTTGTTTCCACCTGTGAGGGATGGCTGCTGTCAGGAGCTAAACCCTGCTGAAGCATGGAGGCTCTGGTCAGCCCCAAGAAGAACGCAGGGGCTGTCCTGGGGTCTGCAGGAGCACTCCTGTGCTGCCAAAGGCCGCGCTGGTTCGATGGCCAGCGCACCCGGACCCTTTGGTGCGGGTACTCCAGTGAGTAGCGCTACTCCTTCATACAAACACCATCCATCTCCCCTCCCTCCGTGGCCACCTCGGCCCCTCAGGTCCGTGCGCTGTGTTTCCGCTCAAAGCTCTCCTTTGTAAAGCCCTTCTGGGAAGCGAAACCTGCCGCCTGCTCAGGAAAAGGCGTTATAATGGGCAGGTACCTATAGAGGAAGATGGATCACCGAGTCAGAAATCAATCGAGAGGTTGTGATGGCATCATAAATCAGGGGATGCTGAGCGTTAAAAGAAACCCAACGCTTGATTTATAACTTGGCACAAGCCATTTGTCGCCAGCCAAGATTTTCAGAAAGAGAAACATTTTTGTAAGCTTAATTTAACATTATTTTTTTCTGCCGCGCTAAGCGTTCCTGTAGGGTTTATTTTTCTCCCCCCACAGATAAAACTGAATTTGCAGATAAAAGCTACCAAATGGCATCCGAAGATTTTGTTTCACTTTGAAGTGCTTGATGGCTTTGAGCTCTCTTTTCCCTAATCCTGGGTCATTCATCCCTGAGCCTCGACTCCTTCCCGATGTCTTTTACCATCTTTGAGTCTCACCGGGAGTTGGAGGCTTTTTCCAGTAGATGGCTGGTGCAAATCCAACTCACGCTGCCGAAAAGTATTATCAGTTAATCACCGCACTGTTGCTTATGTGAAGCTCATTTTGGTATCGGCAGCAGGTAGGCGGCTGCCTCACCTCACCCCCTCCTCTGCCCTCCCTGCTCGCTGTGTGTCCGGAGGAGAGGCCGAGCAATTACCCGCAACAGAAAGTGCGATGGGATTTTTCCCCTGAGCCGCAGTGACTCAGTGGAGGGGATGAGTTCGTGGCGCTGCCCAGTGCCCTGACTGGGCACCTGCAGTCCCCAATGCGTCCGACTGGAGCATCGGTCCCATATCTCGATGAGGGCACCACTGTTACACTGCCAGGCGGTGTGTATGCAACTGTTTATGTGATTTTTTATATTTTTTTGGGGGAGGGGGGAAGAGGAATGAAAGTATTTATTCTGGTGTGAGTTTTTTGAGAATTTAAAATTCAGCATGTGTTTAATGCCAGAGTGCTCTGAGCAACAGTGAGACTCGGTAAAATGTGGACAATGCTGTTCCCGAAGTACTTTCTTTTTTTTTTTTTTAATTAGTTGGATTTTGGAATGGATTGCTTTGGGTGCTTTAAACCGAGGTGGATGAGCACAAGGGATGAGGGCTGTTCTGAAGTTTGCTGTTTGCATTGGTGACGTTGTACTTGTATACAGGTTACATATTGGCTGTGTGCTTAAATATGGGGTACCCTGAGACCGTGTGTTCCTGGCTGAGGTGACCAGACATGTTTCCCCAACTACCTGTTGGTGTTTCTGGGAGGCCACGAAAGGCTGAGGACTTACCACGCTGGCCCAATGGCAATGGGAACTAAGGGTATGATGCTGATTGCTACCAGCACCGCTGGGAAGGGGTCACAGAGAGCTGCAAGGAACCCCCCAAACCCACCCGAGCCCAGGCACTGGTCCTGGGTGTTCCCGTTGTAGGTGGTGTATCCACGTGAATGCCATTGAAAGGTGTTTGCAGAACCCCAGTTCTTGCCCGATGAGGGGAAAGGCACCGTTTTCAGCTTCTCGAGGAAGACCTGAGCTGAGGGGGCCATGACAAGGGGTTTGGATTCAAAGCTGGAGAAAGCTCTTGCTCTGGGTCCCCCTCTGAGGCTGAGCGTTTCCCCCGTCACTTTGACTTTCTCTAACTCAGTCCAGACTTGCTGAGGAATCTGCAAACCTCAGGGAAGCTCTTTGGCAAAGCTGATGTGCATTTTGCCTGGTTTCGGATTACATGTGAAAAAAAAAAAAACCCACGTAGCCCCCTAATCTACACGGTTCTTGTTTCAGCTAAGTTAAAATAATGACCAATTTGTACATGCCAGAACCACAGGATCACGCCACAACACTTTTGTTAGCACTATTTGTCCATTCAACAAGCATATAATTGTGCTTCGTAATTGGAAGTATTTGTCAGTGCAAAGCATCATACACGAGGCCGTCGTGGCAGCAGGCTCAGCCGTGCCACTTGTCTCAGTCCCGCAGGTCCACACCGGGCCACAAAAGGGGGGTAAAAAAAAAAAG
>VUYV01000676.1:76660-189194 GCA_008711295.1 Anarhynchus alexandrinus | reverse complement strand
AAGCTGTTAAAATTTACTGCTATTAAGAACACTTTGAAAGAAATCTAAATGCTTGATTTACGGGGTGCTGCTTTGTTAATGGCTTAGAGGACCTGGTCCTGTTAATGTCTGTGAGTGCCTTAGGAGGGTGTTGCCTGGGGGGTGTCCCCGGCAGCGTGGGAGCCCCCGGGGGACCCCGGCCAGGCCCCGGCTGCGCTGGGGACTGTGTGGCTGCAGAGTGACCCCCTCCCCGCTTGCACCGATCTGACGCTTGCTCGACGCTCTTCTCGCAGTTACCGTTGTCTGATGTTGCTCGAAGTGCCTGTCAACTTCATGCCTGAAATGTTGGGGTGGGGGGAAGCGTGACAAGCCTTCCGAATTTTCCTTTCTCCCTTCCTACTAGGGAGGTTTTAATATTTTTTTTCTGAGGAATGAGCCTGTATGTGACCCTCGGGCAGCGCTGGACACCCCTGTACGTTCCCTGGGGGCTGCGGTGCCGAGAGGCGTGGGGAGGGATGTGGGGCAGCCCTGTGCGTTGCTGGGCTCAGCACAGCCCTTCCCAGCGAGTATCCGACCCCAAATGAATGCCGAATTCCTCCCGAGCGCAGGAGCGCGGGGCTGTGCTTTTTCCTGTGAAACCAGAGGAGAAACTCACGTTTTGTGCCGTGCCCCAGTTCCCACCTCGTGTCCCCTGCCAGGCTGAGCGCTGCGGAAGGCGGTCTGGCTGCTGCTCTGTGTTTCAGTGAAAAATGTCTTCCGTTAAATTGAATTTTGGAGTATCCTCGTTGGGGTCTCCAGCATGATACTCGGCTCTCCCTCCCTAATGTGGAGTATTTATAAAGGCAGACACTTTTTTTGCCTGTACCCATGAAACTGTTCAATTGTCATTACTCTGTACAGTGGCATAACTTTAAGAAAGAACCAGAAGACCCTATCTTTTCCTAGGAGTTTCTTTTGGCTTTAAAAACTAATAATCCCATTATTTCAAAAACATACATACAAAAAAAAACCACCAAACCCCCTTTCTTCCCTCTTCTGTAGGGTCCTGAGTGCTCACAAGCACCCGGCAGCATCACAGCCGGAGTGTGGGGAGGGCGTTGAGGACCAGCCTGTGCTGAGCCTGTTGGGCATCATCGGGAGCTCAGCAGGTCACGTCCACTTTCTCTCTTTTGAGGCTTAAAATGGCCAAATTCCTCCAGCTGTGCTCTGCCTCGTATTCAAGAGGATGTAGACTAATTTTGACTATAACTCTGCAGACTTTCCAGGAGCTGTATCCCGATATGTATTCCCTAGAGCCATACCACAGTTTGACCCTGTGTCTTTTTCGGCTCCTTGCCTCGCCTGATGGTGAGTTTCCAGCTTTCTTTTTGTTCCCTGCAGTTACAATTAACTTCAAACAGTGTCTTATCATTAAATCAACCTACATTGAACCAGGCAGTCGCCTTAAAGAGAGACTGCTCTTACTCTTTTTCCGCACTTACTCAGCTCCTTCTGCAAGAAAATAGAAAAAGAGGGAGAAATAAAAATTATCTGTTGAGACGAAGCGAGTGTCCTCTTGCTGCTTGCCACGCCTGGAGTTTCTAAATTTCTTTGGCTTTAAATGACATGTGAGTGTGTAACTGTCCCCTGAAATGACAGAAGAGCTCGGCTTATCGCTACCTTGGGATCTAACCGAGCTAAATTTTGCAGCCCGCGGACCTGAGGCAGCACTGTCGGCTTGTCCGAAATGAGAAATGGGAGCTGGTTCTTTCTCGGGCTCGGTTTAGAGGTCTGGCAAAATACCTGTAACTCTTCTCTGGGGTACTTATTTCAGTTGCCAGGTACGCGTACAATTGCAACATTCATAATGTGAGTCAAACCAAAATAATTAAGATTGCACCTCCTTTGTGCTAAAACACACATGCGCACCCCTGCCCGCCCCTAAAGCGACCCGCCGAGTTGTAAAGACGGTGCTCGGAGAGTCGGAGCAGCCCCGTGGCTCAGCTGGAGTTAATGAGCAGTTGCCATTTCCCTCATAAACTCCGCTTTTTGGAGGTTTATAACCTGGGTCTTCTAATTTGCAATGGGCTGAAGCTCAACGTGTCATCCCCCAGTCTTGTGTCATCCCCCAGTCTTGTGTCATCCCCCAGTCTTGTGTCATCCAGTCTAAAATCAGCAAATCTTGTCTGCTGGAGGGTTCCCCCCCCCCCCTTTAAATATCCCCGGTGTTCAGCCCTCACCTGGGCAACCTCAGGCTCGGCGCCTGCTGGAATTTGGCTCAAATGCCTGTGGAAGGGGGTAAAAAAAGTCCTTGGCCCACAACAAAACAGCTTTGTCTGCTGGAGTTGGTGCTCAGCAATGTCCAAACGTCATTCCCTTCCCGCGAGCGAAGTCCCGGGGTTTTGTTCCAATTAGACCAGTAACTCCAGATGAAAACCAGCAGAAACGCGTGAGTATAAAATGGGGTCAAAGGCAAGATGACAGTCTACTCCTAACAGATACTGCTGGTTTTTTCCACTGATGTTTTATTGCCCTCTCTTATAAATCAGGTCTTTCATGCTTTCTAAGGTTTGGTTCCATGTGGCTACCCTCTGCTAAAGTGTCCATTATCAAGTTTCAGGGCTCTATTTAAACTTTTAATTGAAAAAAAAAAAAGTAAGTAATCTATAAACAATGTAACATTGTTCTTTTATTTATTTATTTATTTATTTCTATTTTTTTTCCTCCCCTCCTCCCTGCAAAAGACCCAGCTGAGCCTAAGACCTGGCAGCAGTTCAGGGCTGCTCTTACTTGGTTTATATGGAGTTTGGCCACCTCCAGCTTCTTATATTGGCCACCTCCAACTTCAGCGGACCCAAGTCTCCCTGGATGCGCGGCGTGGGCCGGCTGAGCCGGGCCTATGAGCATCCTGAGAGCGGGAGATCAATGTCTTGTGTATCCCCACGAAAGGGTCGTAGGAAAGGAGTGTTACGTGGGGAAAGGGAAAGCTTTGAAGGTTGTCTGCTGGGCAAAGCCTTTTTCTCAGGGCAGCAGTGACCCTCTCCATGCTGGCGTCGTTCCTGCTTACCTTTTCTTTCTGAATGGTCCTTGTGGACAATACCCAATATTTAGGCAATCTTTTTAAAAGCACTCAGCTCCCACCTGCACTGCTGAAAAGAGCTTTTTTTGTTTGTTTGTTTGGGAAGAGGCTATTGCTGCTGTCATGTCCTGGACATCACCAGGGCTTGGGGGTTGTTCTGACCTCCAGGTTTCAAATGGCCAGGCTTCTGTGAAATGTGTCAGGTTAAAAAATGCCAGAGGGGCGTTATATCAACTTCCTTTTGTGAATCTGGGGTAGGTCAATTCTGCTGTCTCTCAGTACCGCCAGTCCTTAAGCTCGGAATCTCTTTGGTCTCCAAACGCATGTTGTTAAATAGTTTACTTGACTCTTCATGTTTCTGTCTTCTCGGTCATAAAATAAGTATATCAGCCTGTCTCGCAGGACTGTACTGTGCACGGTTGATTAAAACCTCCACACAAACAGTGCTAGACTTGCGCAGTGTTTTTGCAAAGGCAATAAGAACCAGATCCTTACCTGGCCAAGGCCTCTTTTGCTTTGTTGGGGGGTCAGTGGATTTCTCCCTTGGCTTAAAAGGAAGAAACCAACCTAAAATAATAAAAAAAACCCACCTGAGCCTGAGGTAAGCGTGAGAAACCACTCAGCATGAGCAGGGGACAGCATGGCAGCAGGCACTGGTCTCCTCCTCAGTCCTTCCCAGGGCGCCGAAGCCCCGCGCCGCGCTGCCGTGAGCCACGCGCTTTCCCCGGAGCCTGCAAGGTGAGGCAGAGGACGCTGCATTTGAAATGCCACATCATTTTTCCAAGGTTGTTTATTTATCAGACATCTGCCTCCGCTATAATTAATGTCACCCTCTGCCAGCGCTTCTGCAGAGGAAGGGGTTCAGTCGCGTGCTGGGGAAGCAGTAAGGAGAAAGTCTCAGCACAGCTGAGTGAATAATGAAACAAGTGGGTGGTTCTTCAGCTCCATGATGGGGTCTGTGGGAGATGCTGAGCTCCACATGTGGCATTGTCCCCCATACGTGCTGACGTCATTGTCTTCTCATGGGATTCTCGCAAAGAAAAATGACAGTTCAGGGTGGGAGATGAAGTGCAGACACTGCTCCAAGGGAAAAGCTGAAAAAGTCTGTCTCAAATAAAGGTGAGGACACCCTTGGATCGTCTTGCATTGACTCTGTTCCAGCCTCAGTCATTTCCAGAGTCCCTCCAGCTCTGCAACCCTCTGTAACTTCATGTAAAAGAAACCAGAATGGGCTCGAGTACACAGGTATGGATGTTGGCAGTAGACATATGGGAAACTCGAGCCACTGTGGCTGTTGACCTTGGCCAAATAACGGTGTTGTGTCATGGTGTCCTGGGAGGAGATGCCGCAGTGCTCACGACCCTGCAGCCTGCTCCCAAGGAGCCTCATGAGATCTGGGAGAAACTTTGCTGTGTTTTGTGCCATGGAAGTGCAACTCAAGAGCCAAAGTGGCTGTGGTGGTTCTGGCAGTGGGCAAAGTTCAGGTCACCTTTATGGCCTGAGAGACAGATGAAGGAGAAGTAAAAGCATCAAAGCTCTGATTGCGTGATGCATCCCTGTCTCCTCTCTGTGGTTTGCTTTTTGTTTGTTTGTAGTGTTTAGCAGCTTTATTCTGAGTTTGGCAGAACTTTCCTCGTCCATCTCTGCAGGGTCAGTTGGGCAGTTTGGCAACTTATTTTCTGTTTTCCTTTGGGGCTTCCCGTTTTGTCTTGAGGCTTCCCCAGGTCTGTAATTCCTTGCAGGAAAGTAGGGTGGTTGGTATCTCCTCTGCCGACACAGCATGCAGGGTTCTCGCAGGTGACCCTGTGCGGAGCTGCCGGGCGCAGCAGGAGGGCAAGGTGCAGACGTGTGGCTCAGAGGTGTCTGCTCACAGGAGGGACACAATATCTCATCTCCATTGATTCCTGGAGGGCCATCTCCCTGACATTGATGCGAGAGGTTTAGCTTCAAATTAATCCAAACTTCAGATCTATGGGGAAAGATCGATGAGTTCAGGATAAACTGTCCTGAAACAACCACTACCTGGTGCACCGTACAAGATGAGCTTGTTTCAGCTGCTGGAGGTGTGAGAGAATGGGAAGTGCTGTGGGTTTGGGGATGGACATGGTGGGATCCCCTTCGATCTGGCCAGGACAGTCAAACCGAATGTTGTGGTTTAGGCCAAATCGGCTACTGGGGACCTCAAACCCGGACACCGAAGAGCTGTCGTGGATGGGGCAGGTTCTTTTTGCATGGGGCCTCATGCTGAGGCTCTGCAGCTTGGCATCGGGTTCCCAAGAGCACGTCTACAGCGCAAATGTCCTTCCTGGAGGTATTTTTGTGGATGTGGGAGAAGGACCAATCCAGCTTATTATGAGGGATTATAGCTATTAATGTAGGTTGCCATGGTGAGTAATTAAAATCTTCCCACACGTCCCGTTCCTGCACCGCAGCAGGTGCCCTGTACAGCAGATGTTTTGCACAACACATGCACAGGAGCAGCTTTTGTGCACAGGAGAAACCCACAACATGGTTTCTCCTCTAGCTGTCTTGGTCAATGAAAATGGTCCCTGGCTTGAGCTTAAATAATACTTTTAATGCTATTTTGCTATCTGTGGGTGCTTACTCTCTTTGAGAATGCCATGTATTGTTCATAACTGTTGTAAAGTGCATCAGATAATCGCGTTAAAGAAAAAAACCTCTGAGGAAGGCCACGTACCTTGTCTGGTACGAAGCAGAGGTGAAGCGGCCGCCTGTGCTGCAGCCTCTGTTGCCTGCAAGAGGTGTTTAACAGACGACAGCCCCCAGGTCCCGCAGCCTTTCAGTCTCTCCTGTAACACTGGAGCATAAATGGCGTTAAGATTTCCTTCCTCTGCTTCAGGATGTCTCTGGGAAGCCCTGTGATCCGGGGCATTGAGGTCAGAGCTCTGCGTGCTGGAGCAAAGATCTGCTCCTGGGTCCATCACCTGAGAAGGTCCATCTGGCACTGTTTGTAACTGGTCCAGGGTATCCTGGCCAACCGGGATCTGAAAAAATGATCAGTTCATCCCCAAAACAGAAAATACAGGATCTGTCATGTCCCAGTTCTGGCTTTACTGTGACTCACCAGAGTGCTGCTTGCTGGGCTTCTCCATCTCAGCCCTGCAAAAAACCCAGCATCTGACTTTGCTTTTGCACTTTGCTTTTTTTTCTCCAGGGATTTCTTTGCAGCGCCTCTGTTTTAATTGCCCAAAGGGGTTAGGAGGAAACATGGACAATGGCTCCCGCGTATCTCAAGGACAATCTTTGACCTGAAGATCATGCGGCCTCTCCTGCTTCCCTGTGCCTCTCTGAAGAGCGGGGTGGTGACCCCAGATTTGGCCAGAAAGCTGGAGATCCAGCCGCCGAGCGCTACGTCTCTGGTGGGACGGTTACTCGGGCAGCAGCCAGCGCTCCGAGATTTTAGGCAGGAGGGAGCTGGTGGGAGCAAACCTACTGTCCCATTGCCCCACCGCGCCCCCGGCGCTGGGCTGTGGCTCAGGCCAGTCGTTGGGAGGTATTGATTGTCAAAGGAACAAAAGCAAAGCACGAGTAAAGTGCAATAATCATGTGAGAGGAGAGAAACTAGAGAAGTACACCACAGGTTCACTTAACTCCTACTTGGTCGATAAGCTGCTTATTGAAACGCATTATTCTTCTGTTCCTGATTCCCAGAAGTGTCTGAGCTGCCTGGAAGACCAGAACAAAACAGGCGGCCTCCTATGTCTGCCATTGATTTTAATGGAGAAAGACGGAGCGCTGGGTAATAAAGTGTAAAAAGATGACTCCCCCAAAATGAATAGCACGACGGTATAACGAAGATGGTGATTATCATGGAGTTGTTTCTCATTCTTGTCTTTGCAGGGCGAGCGCCTGGCCGGCTGCTGGGCATCGCTGTCCTTTTTTCACAGCTGCGATGCTAATTTAGGGCTATGCCCGAAGCAACCACACTGGAAGGCGGGCTGATGCCCACACAGAGAGAAACATAGGATAATTTAATTTTTGTTCCATTACTCTGATATTCTACCATTTTGACTATTCACCGTTTAAGAGCAAGTGTTTCCTTTTTCACTCTGTTATTTAAAGTAAGAGCACCTGTTAAAACTGTGTGAAATACAGATTTCTTTTGGATTTACTGGCTAAACAAAACATAATGGTTTGGATAAACCTTTTTTTTATCCTGGATAAATGAACAAAAGCAGTTACAGAGTTACCAAAAATGTTTCATTCAATGACAAATGAAGTGTTTTGCTTTGGGGAATGCAAGGGAACAGCAGTGAGAACAGCTATTCTTTTCAGTTAAATTTAGGTAAATATAGAAGAACAACTAAAAACATTGTGCCTAGAAAACATTTGAACTGAACAATGAGTTTTTAAGAGTAATGTTCGTGTTGATGCTGGCATAAATTTTAGATTTCAGCGTTACCCAACTTGGATTTTTCAAATTTTTTTTTGACAAATTGGCCCTTTACCCAAGAGAATTCGCACGGCCCTAGCTGTGATAGAACAAATATTAAAATCTGATTTAAAGAAAAAGTAACTTTTTAAAAGTTAGACCGCAAGTATATATGTAGACCAGATGGATTCTGTTTTCTGTGTAGTCGGGGGTCTCTCTTTTTTGACACATTATTTCAAAACGAACTTGAATAGAAAGAAAAATGCCTAATTCAGCCGAACAGAATGCAGCAGCAGAAGAAAAACGTTTATTGTTTTAACTCAGTGGTTCCCCTAGCCCAGGCACAGGTGCTGTTATTTGCCATAGGGCTGTGAGATTGGCTGTAAAACGAGGAAAATCTGATCAAGGCACTTTAATGTGCATGACCCCTGTGTTGTGTGGGAATGGACATGGTGGTGAACCCCATCTTGCACCGCTTTGGTTGTGCTGCGCTGGCGGGCACAGGAGTGCGTTGGCCATCAGCGCCACATCTGCCTCTGTAAAATCCAGGAGGGATTTATAATGCCTCCTTGTAAGACCGGGTTACTGTGTGCTATGGCCCTGACCCCACGCGCGGTGGAGTCGGGGGAAGGTGCCCCATCCTCAAGCAGGCGCGGGTGGTGCCGGGTTCGGTGTTCTGCCTGCGCCGGCTCTGCCGATGCTTTGCCGCGCCAGCTCTGCCGATGCTTTGCCGCGCCGGCTCTGCCGATGCTTTGCCATGCCCCTCCCCTTATCGAAAGCCGCCACCGTCAATCTGTCCAGGCTTGTTAGCGCCGCATCGATCACAGCCCGGAGGGCAGGTCCTCCTGCCAAAAGGCAGCCCTGAGACCATCACAACAGCCGCTTGCTTTTTTTTTTTTTTTCCTCATTACTGTATTTAGCCAGAAGTTGATGCCAGTAACCCCATCGTTAAAACCTTCCTGGATGTTTGCTCAGTTCCTTGCTCCCCCAGCCATTTAAAATCAGGTATGCCCTGTCCACATGGGCCAGGACAGCTGCTACTTGAGTCTCTTCCCAAGGACGCGTCTTAAAACCCGTTTCACGATGCTGGCCCTTTGCCAGCGTTGATGGATGCAGCGTCCCGGCTTACTGGAAATGCAGCGAGTCGAAGCGCGCAGACTGAGCGGCGTAAAGGCAGAACAGTGTGTGCCTGCCCCTGCCTGCGGCGGAGCTGGGAGGCCCTCAAACCCTCGTCATCCACGTAAGCCCCCCAGATTTCTAGCTGGCTTAAATCAGAAGAGCAAAGCAGGGGGGGTCTCAGCTTCTGGTGTTGCACTGTTGGGTTGAGTGCCTGAGGACTGAGGGTTGGGGTCGCACTCTTGTCCCCTTCTTGTGTCTGCAAACGTTTCCAAAAGCAGTTGGATGCCCCAACTTGGTGGTTTTGGGGGCATCTAATGCACTTTGATCTCTGGCTCCCAGGGGTGAGCATCGACGTCTCTGGATAGCTTTGGGCAGTGCAGCCCGTGTTTATAAACTGTTTTGGAGAGTTTAAACCTGTTAAGTTTTAAACTGTGTGGAGGTATAGGACTAACCTAAAGTCCAGCCACAGCTGGGAAGCACCGTGCGCTGCTTTAGGGCCATGGCCCTCACCCATCGTGGCCATCTGCATCTCGGAAAGGGTTGGGGTGCATTTTCAGAGCTGCTGCAGGGTCCTTCATCCTGAGAAGCCCTAACACAGCAGGGCACACACTGTCCTTATTTTTAGCAAGACTCACCTTATTTTTAGCAAGAGCTGGACATCCACAGTCCCTCCTCCTCCCCCCAGCCGGGGCTCTGAGGGCACCCGATGATCGCGCACCGTACGACGTCTTAGAGCACCTGGGTTTCTAATTTCCTGGAAATCCTTCAGGGCTTTCTTTTCCAATGGCTTACCAGCAATGCCACCAGACTGATGATGTTTTTTCATCCTGAAACCTCACCAGACCACAGAGGGAGCCGGCCTGCCCACGGACGAGCACACAGTGTCGGCTGAAAAAAGTCCCGCGGGAGCGTGGGCAGGCGCAGAGGCCGAGGCAAAATCATGGCAAATTGAACTTTTTTTCTCCTCTCTGTCTCTCTCCAGGTTTGTGTCCCACCACCCCCACCTCCCCGGAGGCTAGTGTCACCCACAATAGCTTAGTTTTGAAAAGAAGGTGGATAGGTAAAGGAGAGAAGGTATAATTATGGGTGGAATCTGGGATTTTTTTTTATCAGATTGTGACACTGTCGAACGCTTTCTGCGCAAAGTATACAGTTGAAAAGGCAGCGATTGTGCCTTTCCCACCACCATTATCAAAGCTCCAGTCAGTCAAATCCTCCCTGTTATTAAATGCTGCTCTGCAAGTCTGCATTGTGAAGCTGAAGGATATAATCACAGGTGCCAGACATGGGGAGAGAGCTGATCCAAAGGTGTGAAAAAAAAAGAAAACACAAAGATGAGCTGAATAAAAACACATAAATGAGGTGTAAAAAATCAGATTACAGGGGGCAGAGAAGGTGGGAGTAAAATGAAGCAGAAAGAAAAAATCCATTACTTAGTGTGTGTCCCCCCCTCTTTTTTTTGTTAATATAGAAGAAACAGGGAAAAAATGCAAGCCAGCGTGCCGGCGTATTTGCCAGTATTTGTCGGTCCTGCTTGAGATACGCGGCACTTGAGGTGATTCAGGCACTTCTTGACTGCTGCTGTTGGTGTCACGGGGCCGTCGGCATCAGCTGTGGGGACCTGCGGGATGCAGAGCCCCCGCCAGCACGCTGCTGCTCCACAAGCAGCCGGATCCGCGGTGGCTTCGGCAAAGCCCGGCACCACCAGCATCCGTCTGGATGGTCGGTGCGGTGTTCAGGGGATTGGGTTGTCCAGACAGCGCCGGAATTAGAAATTGCATCCAAACGTTTGAATTTTAAAATATTAACACAGAGTTAGGCTCTAGGTAGAATTTTTCCAAGTTTTTCTGCCAGAGTGAATTAGAAAGGGGATTAGGTCTATCAGAGCTTCTCTTTCAAGGGGACTGAACGGCTGCACGTTGCCTTCCACGATAAAAAAGCATGGTCTGGTTATGAAGCCAAAAAATAGTTTGGAAACTAACTCCGACTGCTCCGGTCCAGTGATGTCAAGCTGGAAGGGTTTACCGCTGCCGAGCTTTTCGTTTCAGCGTGTTTTCAGCCTCAAGCCTTGTTGAAGTGGATACATTCCTGCAGAAAATTTCCATTTTGATGAACTTGCATTTTTAGAAAACTTTCAAGCAGCGTTAGCTCTGTCTTTTGAAGACAGCTAATACACCAAGAAACCCAATCACCCTCATTCCCTTTAAATGTGGAGATCTCCAGCCGATTACTCACAGTCCCTCCATGCTGCCTTTGTGCGTTTTACAAAAACCTCTGTCTTTTCAACCAGGAACTTGACCACAGCAAAAGTGGAACCGGTTTCGCTGCACACAGCCAGCCTTGTGCATAGCCTCCCCCAGCGTAAGAGTACTTCTTTCGGCTTAGGCTCAGCCTGTTTGTAGTCGATGTCAATTAGGACAAAACTGATAGAAGTACATCACGCGGCTGTTCTCCAATAGGTTTGCAAAACCCTTTGAAAAATAACACTCCGAGGTCAACTGGTGCAACTGGAACAGAGAAAGCTGGCTAACTTTTTAGCTGCCTTCTAGAAATATGCCCGGGTAGAAGATCTATTAACAGGCAAAGCAATAGGTCACCCTTTCTGTGCATAAAATGCCGATAGCATATTAACGGAGCTCACACAACCAACCAGCCCCTGCTCTCCGGGTAGGGGGCAGGGATGCAGTCGCGCTTGTAACATAGACAAACATAGATTTTGTTTTGTTTTGTTTTGCCCCAAGGCACCTTGGAAATTTGGCCCTATTGAGGTCAATAAGAATTTTTTTTTTTTTCAGGATTTTGTCCTGACTCCTCTCAGAGGTAAACTGAGCTCAGAGAAGTACGTATGGTCTCACCAGAGGAATTTCGGCGTGACGTTTGCTGTCCTGTTTTACACACGAACACAGGTAAGATGATCATACAGCGTTCTTCTGCCCATCATATCCACCAGTCGACCCTTTCTGGCAAACATTTTTTCTTTTTGATACTCTGAATCTCAGTGGTTCAGAGCATCCCTTGTGAAGCGAGCAGCACGTGCATTGGGTGAGGTTAATTTTGGACGTGGCAGGTCATCTCTCAAGCTTGCGTGACCTTGGTTTGAATTCTACTATATTTCAATTGTTATGGATTTTCAGTGCCTCTTTTCTGAATGAGAACCTCTGAAATGAAATAATATGAGGTGCTATAGATCTGTTTGCTGGCAAGGTTATCACAAAGGCAGGCAGGACAGTTTGCCTCTGAGAAGATGCACTATAAAGCCTCCAAGGCCTTCCCATAAAGTCTGTGAAATACTACCACTATAGACATGCGTCATTGATGTTTAGGGTCAAGTTTTCAACCCGACCCTCGGACCAGCTGAAATATGCAGCTTTATTACCGTCTGATCACTCTATTGTTCAGGCGAGCGATGCGTGAAAGCCCGAGCAGCCCATGCGCAGTGAACTGGCATGCCGGGGGAAGAAGCGCTGCCCAAGACGGTGTTTCAAGGACACGTTAAAGACTGTCTTTACCCCCGATTTTCTGCTCTTAGCTGTGGAGAGGCAGCTACGGACTCAACGTGGGAGAGGGCAGAGGTGTTCTGGCCCAGAAACCAGGTGGCACCCTGGGGAGAAGCGCGCGGTGAAGGAGTTGGCAGAGAGGAGCTCGTGTTTTGAGCAGCGCTGGTAGTCAGGCACCATGGAAAAGAGTGGAGAACCTGCAAACACGCAAAGCCCGAGTCACAATAAAATAATATTCATAGCTGGGCTGGTTTTGTATTTTTCAAGTGCCAAATGGGATTATATCCAAGTTTGCAATAGAATGACATAAACCATACGCTCACGACTGACAGAGCAAAATCATTGATTTTTTTTTTTTGTCCGGTTCCAAAATAGGTTGCTTTTGGGGCATTTTCTTGATGTTATTTGCAGATTCAGCAGGTTGGCTGATGAGGTGAAAAGAATTGTCCAGCTAGTGCTTGCCTGGCAAGGTTTACCTGACCTTCTGGGAGACACAGCCAGAAGAATCAGCAGTATTGACATTTGTTGGTGGATGTCTACAGCCTCGTAATTAAACTCCATGGCACAGCTCTTGGTACAACCAGGGAGAAAAATACGATAGAGTTTCTGTTTCAGATGCAGACTTCTGCTATTTAAAACCGAAATCTTATTTAGCTTCAAGCAATATAAAGTCCGTTTGAAATCTTTAGGTCTGGCTGCGTCTAGTGGAGATCGGTAATACTCACGCAAGGAACTTCTATCCCAGAGCGTTCATGCTCGTATAAAGAAGACAGAAGTAGCCAAGGTTTACACATTTCCTTTTAGGTATTTACAGCTACAGATTTCAGTGAGAAAGCTCTTCACCGGCTTTAAGAAGAACAATGAAATTGTGTAGCGAGGGGCTGATTGCCGCTCCGTGGGGAACTCCTGCACACATTATAGACTATCTGCCTCACACGATAATGACAGACAAGTAGATGACCTTTCTATGCTAATGATTTGGCTCCTCGATGAATTCATCCTATGTGATACAGGCAACTTGTCTTTACTCAGTGATGGATCATGTCATGGGATCCCAGAGCTTTCGTGTGTTAGTTAATGTTCTGTCAACACAAGCCCCTGAGAGATCGTCCCAGATGTCCTGGATGACAATTAAGCTCTCTTGAATAAAAGAGATGGTGCCTAGCGAATCTCCGGGAGCTGACGCACTTCCTGAAATACAGCCGCTCACATCCCAGCAGAAATCTTTCCTACGTCTGCTAGCTCACCTGCTGCTCGGAGCTCAAGTGCAACAGCAGAGTTAAACATCTACAGTAAAATGAACTGGAAAATATTGATCCAATTTAAACCAGCATTACAAATGCCCAAATCATTGCATCCTAGCATTAACTAATTTTTAAATATCTAATGGTTTTATCTGCTCTGCTGCACTTCATAATGACAAGTAAATGTGTTAGCGCACGCAGCTACTCCACCGCAGACATTTTGCTACCGCATACCAGATACAGACCCGACATCTGCCCTATCTCACACATCACAGCTCTGCAATTAAGCACAGTCTAGGAGAGAGCGGGAGTGGGGTACGCAAGTTAATTCCCACAGGATTAGGGTGCCCAACTTTGTGCCTTTCCTACCCACGGGCCGGTCTGGGGGCTGCTGTACATCAGGGCAGCACCGCACGCCTCCCTGGAGGGAACTTGATTTAAAGCGAGTTGAACCTCAGCCCAGATATCACAGATTATACTCATGTTTACATATTAGTTGAAGATGAAAATCAGAATGAGGGTGGGAGAAGATGTGATAAGAAATGTTTGATGTATAAAGCCTTTCAACCTGGCACGTAACTCCTTTGCAAATGCTGTGGAGAAACCTCGTATTTATAACCCTCAGTGGAGGCTCCACCGGCACCGTGTTCACGGCAGAAACTGGTGTCACCACCTTTCGTGTAGGTCTTTTAATACAATCTTGGAACTGTGAACTAAAACAATGGGCACATTGCCGCATTTAAAATGAAGACAGTCCTGCAAACTGCTTTCTCTCAGTGCAGTTCTGCACTTTTTTATATGTTGGGTTTTTTTTCCTAGAGGGCTAATTTGCTTTGGTATCTGCTAAACCTCACCTTGACTTGGTGACTGCTGATAAGATGGTGTTGATCAGATGTTGATCAAACCACATTTCAGTTTCCCATAGCAAGAACCTGTAATCCTCGTGGGATTGCTAACGAAGGGCTGTAGACACCAGAGGGGTCAGGTCATTTCTCAACGTGCAGCATCAGACCACATCGTGAATTCCTAAAGAATGAGGAGCACTCCAGCAGTAAAAAGCTTTAATTTGGTGGTCACCCACTAGCCCTTCTTACCAGTCCTCACAGTAGTTTTAGGGGTTTGACCTCATGGAAAATGAAAGCTGCTTCTTACATCATGTCCCATGCATGGACAGAGCGTTAATGCTCGTGGCACCTGGACCGACGTGATGCCTGAGAGGGGTTGAGGGACCTTTGCTCCTTTCTGCTCCTTAACCTATTTCTGCAGACAAGTGGCTGTCCTCAGGCTGGTCTTGAGCCTTATAATTGCATCCATCCTTTTTCTGCGGAGTCCAAGAATGTCCTAGTTCTCCGTGATTCCCACGTCTCTAAATCAGCCTCTCAACAACCCATCCCCACCTCATTTGGTGGCTCCTGTAGCCTTGACCTCCCACGTTGAAGCCAGCCGGTTTGCCCTGTGTTGTGGTTTAACCCCAGCCAGCAACTGAGCACCACGCAGCCACTCGCTCACTTCTACCCCCCCGGTGGGATGGGGTTGAGGATCAGAAGAGTAAAAGTGAGAAAATTCATGGATTGAGGTAAAGACAGTTTAATAACTAAAGCAAAAGCCATGCATGCAAGCAAAGCAAAACAAGGAATTAATTGACTACTTCCCACGGCCAGGTAGGTGTTCAGCCATCTCCAGGAAAGCAGGGCTCCATCGTGCGTAATGGTTACCTGGGAAGACAAACTCCAAATATCTCCCCCTTTCTTCTTCTTCCCCCAACTTTATATACTGACCATGACATCATATAGTATGGAATGTCCCTTCAGCCAGTTGAGGTCAGCTGTCCCGGCTGTGTCCCCTTCCAACCTTTTGTGCTCTCCCAGCCCATCGCTGGTGGGGCCATGTGAGGAGCAGAAAAGACCTTGATTGCTCAGCAACAACCACGCATCAGTGTGCTATCAACAGTATTCCCATCCCAAACCCAAACCCAGCACTGTACCAGCTGCTGGTAAGAAAGTCAATTCTACCCCAGCTGAAACCACGACACCCTGTTTCTGGCTCCCCAGGTCTCATCCTGTCTTTCCAAATCCCTGCCTGTCTCTTCACCTTCCTGCCCCACAACACGTCCCATGGTGTCCTCCTCTGGGGTCGGTGCCATGGAGGGGGGGGAGGAATGGGCTCACATTGCAGACCCCAACAGGGCGGATTTGAGAGCAGTTTGGCCGATGCCCTGCCCATAACACGCTCCTCTGGTAGTGCCCTTTCACCACATGGAAATCAGCATCCACAGAATTATTGTCTCTTTTTTTTTATCGCTCTCACACTGCATTTTGAAGAGGTTGTAATGAGGTTAGCCTGCCTTATTGCTTTACAATATACATTTTTATCTGGGTGTATATATAGACTAGGCTTTTTAACTGCAGAAAGGTGTCACAGTGAGGTTCAGGCCCTAATGTATGACATTATCTCCTCTGCTGACTGCAGTCAGTACCAGGCTAGGCATAGAAAAGGCTGTTAACTGGTGTGCGGCAGTTGCTTGCCAAAATGAGAAGCACTCACCTGGTAAAGGCAGGCAGCAGCCTGCTCCCTCAGGTCAGACCCTCCGGTGGTGCAAACCAGCGTAGCTCTGCTAAAACCAGTGGAGCAGTGCCAACGTACACCGGCTGGAAATCCTGCCCAGGCACGGGCTAAAGCGCTGCTGAACGGACGGGATTCCTCCTGCAGCCAAGGCTGCCAAAGCCCATGGCTCTTTCTTACATCCACTCAGCAGGTTTAAATGAGACACTAGCGAAAATCAGGGAAGCAGCTGGAGTTTACGCTGGATGAATTTTTGCTCGAGAGTTTCTGAAACTCCGGTTTCAACCTCGTTGTTCACAATATGGCCGCGAATGTTTTCCTTTGATGGGGTGATGTGCACAGGGAGAAAAGCTCCAGGCTTGTTCTCAGGACACTTATGGGTTCAGGCTCGCAGGCAGATCTGGGGCCCCACAGCACCCCACTGCCCTGGGGGTCAGAAGGGTTTGGTCCCTCAGTTCGGACCTGAGCCCCTCGTCCTGCTGAGGCTGCTGGTGGTCCTCCCTCCCCTCAGCCCCCCTGGTCCAGGGGTCTCAGCATCTCCCTGCACCAACATCCCCGCTGCCCATAACAGGCTGCTCTCAGGCAAGCGTGTGAGCTCTCTGCTGTGCCTTATGAAAAATAACCCACCCTCCAAAGGCTGATTAGTGTCACTTAATTAAGAACCAAACCTAACCCCAGCAGTCGCTAGTGGAATGGCAGGACGGGGTCTCCTGCAGGGTCTTACAATGGCTGCAAAATCCACTGACCACAGAAAGGGTTTGATTCACCCAAACCCTCTTTAGATGTTAGGTCTAAAGGTTACAAACTTTTGTTGTTTTTTTTTATAGACCAGGAAGNATTTTTGTGGTTTTTTTTGGTTTTTTTTTTGTAGACCAGGAAAATCCAGAAGATGGTTTATTTTCTGTCTCCCAAATACAATAAGATGAATGAAACCCTGGTTCCCCTCATAGACAAATACTGAATCTTTGCCCTATTCCTGGGGGCTTTACACAGTTTAGAGAAAAGGAACCTTATGTGGCAAAAGCAACACTTCAACGAGATCTGTTTGAGCACCGGGGAGCGTTGGGCTTCGGAGATGAATGGTCACTCGTTGCAGCTATTTCCAAACAAATACAATAACTACTGGTACTGAAATATCACCTAAGAGGAGTGGATTTTCACACCTCTCAGGAGCTAAAAAGCTCCTACCACCAAACCATTACGTAGGAACAGATCAAGAGCAGGGGTCAAAAATAGTCAAAAATCAGTTTATTGTTGCTGGTTTTGTTTAGAGCTCATCCAAACCCATGGTGGCACAGGTGGGTAAGCGCTCCTCAAGATACACTGTCTTCAGCCCAAAGCTGAATTAGGTCTTAATTGTTAAAAAATATTGTCATTACAACAGGAAAACATAGTCATTAAGTTTTCTGAGAGAACAGATTCAACTGCTCTGGAAAAACCAAAATTACTAAAAACGTCAGAAAAGATTTCTAGGAGTTTTTCCAGAAGTTTGCGGAGAATATTTTAAAAATCAAGGAAATTATGTGTACTGTATCAATAATTTCATTTGTTAAAAAAAAAATAAAAAATCAGTCCAAATGAAACAGTAACCACTTTCTGGAGGGATGTGGCATGCAAAATATTTCTTACCCCCCACAATTTTTGTGCAGCCCTCGTTAGTGTTGTCAGCACAGGCCCAGGACCAAAGACTATGGAAACTGCTTCTGTTTCAGATTTGGGGCACAACAGAAGAGCTTTTGTGCCCAAAGGCTTGTCTGCTTCCTCCAGGTCTAAAAAAAAAAGAGAGCTTGCCTTTCAGATGGAAATTGTGGCATTTTCTAAATGATGTTGCACCTGTTTAACTGAGGGTGTGATATTTAAACCAATTAGTTCAATTTATGGAGGAAACCATGCCCTTGCTCCTCTTTGAAATAGCTTGTTTTGATTTAATTAAGACTAAATCCTTATTAACACATTTATTAACGGTTCTGACTGCGCGTACAGCCCAAGCCCAGTCACTCCAGCCAGCTGCCCCGCGAAGCCCAGCAGGACCCACCTCATCCCTAAACTTGTCTGACGCTCGTCTGACTCGGTGTAACTGAAACTTCTCCTTCCCCTGTTTTTGTCTCCAGCTAGCTGGCGAGTGTCAAAGTGAAGATTCCCACGGAGCAGCGCGGGCAGCGCCTGCAGCCAGCTGTGCGGCAATCGCCCCCTCACGCAGCACAGCTGGCTGTGGGGCAGACCCCTTAAAGAGGGGCTGCAGCAGCCTGGCTTGGCACTGTGAGGAGCTCAGAGCTGCTGGGGCTGGGAGGGGAGACACGGCAACCTCCGGAGCTCCTGCAGAAGGCTGATGTTCTTTCTTAAAATAGCAGGAAGGAGCCAAGGTAACGCCTGGGTGGGTTTCTCTCTTGGCAGGCTCGCCAAAGCTTGCTCCTCGCTGCTGTAGCGCACCCGGGGAAGGCCGCCTTCCAGTCAGTTTGTGCTTCTACAGGACTTCTTATATAGGTTTTTGACTCATTAGCTCGCTTGGCACTGTCCCCTCCGCTCTCTGAGATGTGTCATGCCCTTGCAGGGCAGCAGTGACCCGCTCAGGCTGTGAGGAGCTTCTGGGAAGCTGTGTTTGTGTATCAACTATTGAATGGTTTCCCTGGTGAATGAATTGGATGTGATGGCTGTGGTCCGTCTTTGAGTCTCATGGGTGAACGGTCAATCCAGGCGAAGCAAATATTCCAAACGTTGCAAAAATATTGCAAAAAATATCATGATTCTATGATATTTGTTGTTTGTGTTAGAGCCTGGCTATTGTGTTTTACAGGCAGGGAAACTGAGGCACGGAGAGCTTTACAGCAATGCTCTTTTCCAGATTTGTTATCAATAAACCGTTCCTTAGCGTGCTTGTTGGAGCTCAGTAAGTACTCTCAGGAATGAGTGTTGCAGAAGAAACGTTCGTGTGCTTTCTAAGGATTGTTGTTGAAAGCTAAAGTACACTTCAGGCCTCGTAACTGTGGGTGCTGAAGCACAGTTGAGATAGCACGGCAAGCTTCTCGGAGGATAAAACAATGCAAACCTATAATCCGTGTTATGGGGTCATCTAAAGGACCAGTCATACCGAATATGATCAAAAATTAGATTTCTCTGGTGGAAAAAATTTGATCTGGCATTTTTCACAGCCTTGGTGTCTTTCCTTTGAAAGACTCCTTTGTTCTGCAGGTCTCGGGATGAAATTAAATCATGGCTCGTGTAAATACTGATTTTTCATGACTGGCTGGGAGCCAATCCTATATCCTGTAGCTACTTATGCCCGCTTCCCCCACATACGTATACCATGTTAAACTTCTTCCCCCCCCTCCAAACTGAGGAAGATGAGGGGCATTTGTTACTTCTCTGGAAACCTAGTGAGAAGTCAGAAGGTGTGAAGGGCATCCTTACAGCTCTGGCACGGGGAGACCCTGAGCTTTATAAACACGGCAGCAACTTCTGGACCTCGGGGGTTTGGGTATTGCTGCAGCTGCTGGAGTGAGCTCATGCACAGCTTTTGCCTCTGCGAATTGTTCAGGAACCATTTCTGACTCAGGTCTTTCGTTGTAATTATTCTTCAGACACTTTGGCTGGAAAGCCGCTACCAGCGGGCGGTTCGTGGCACGTCCTCTGCGAGTGCTCGGTGTTTGTAACTTCAGTTTTACGTGCTCTGTGACTGGTCACCCAAGTCATACAGTATCGCTCTTGCTTCCACGTTGTTTTAAATTAGGGAGCAATGAATAACAGACTATGAAATTGGGGGTGAACGCTAATTCGTGCTGACTTGCGTGAAGCTTTTGGGAATTGCAAACACTTCCCAAATGCCCTGTGGTTTTCCAAATGCTTGTGAGTCACAGCCAACCACTTTCATTCACAAAAAAAATTTACAAGATTGGCTTTTTGACTGTTTAATCAGCTCTGTGAGGGCTGGAATTCTGTTTTCTGACTGAAGTTGCTGGAAATATTCACACTAATTTCACTGGGATGTGGATCTGGCCTAAGTTACTACAACAGCATGTAATTATATACAAATATAAAAAATACAAAGTGCATTAACTCAGAACCTTCCAAAATTAAAAGCAAATGCTCAATTAAGATGAAAAAAGACCTGGCCTGAGTTTTGCCTGAGAGACCCTCAAGCCAATGTAGTCCTGGCTATGGATGTATTTTTTTCCTGAGACAGAGGAACGTCTTGTGTTGGGGTTTTTTTCCCCTCACATCCCCAATCAGATCTGCTGGAAATTGTTCAAGGGACTGGGATTTGGGAATAAGTCTCAGGGGAAATGGATTAGCAGGCAGTGAGTTGGTGAGAAGGTCAAAAAGACAACATATCGCATTGCTTTATGCACAGTGATGTTCTCAGCTGTGCATCTACACATATATCTATTATATAGCGGTGCATTATATATATTCATATGCATTTCTGCTTTAGGAAAACTCTTCTCTGTGTAGCTATACACATCTCTTATCAGTCTCTGCCACGAACCACTACAACTACAGGCAACCAGTAAGATTGATAGCGAACAGTTGGGATGGTTTTTTTCCAAAGACAGTGTGTTCAAAACTGAAGTATCCAGGCTGGAATGCTACATCTGAGCGCTGGTCAGCCAGAGGAGAGGTAACTCCACGAACCACTAAGGTCGTGCCACCCTTGCGCCAGCCGCCAGCGCAGGTGAGCGGTGCTGCGGCGCGGGGGTGCCGGGGTTCGGGCAGGGGAGGGACCGCCGTGCCTGCCTGCAGGAAGGGTTAGTGCTGGCTTTGGCACCTCGGATCCCCGGGGTAATCGAGGCCTGACACGCAACTGCAGACGGCTTAGGGAAAGTGCCTCGCTTGTCACTACGAGGCAGTTCATTGTCACCCCGTCAAGGCTGCGCAGGGGCTGCTGTCCTCCGTCCAAATCCTCGCCCGGTGCTGCAGCAGAAAAGCTCATCCCGTTTGGGCAAACGGCAAGCACACGAGCTTTGTTTTATTGAAACCATCGGGCTTGGCGAAAATCTCCAGTCTCAGAGCAAAGCCAATGACTTCATCCTTGGAGCTGCCTCCACGTAACCTTTGCTTTCACAGATCTATTAGGAAGCTCCCCGGGAGGGAAAGCCCGGCTGCCAAATAAATCACACCTTCCCGGCAGAGAGGTGCGAGATGCTCAACAGGAACCTGAGCTGCCTGGAAGGGGAGAGACGGGGGATCTTCTGCAGAGATTTTTCAAGCTTGTCCAGGCGCCAGCAGGGCCAGATCTTCTGCCGGACCCTGAGGATGTAAATGCAGCAATTCCTACGGAGTTTTGTTGCTCTATTCCCAGCGAGGATTTGGCCAGAGCCTGCGTGTGTGGTAGGTAGGAAGGAGCCTGTAGTTAACTGTGGGACTTTTTATTTTTCTTTCTAATTAAAAACAGATATATATTTTTTTAAAACATTTGCAGTGGGAAACTATAATTTAGTTTTAGATTTTCCCATTTAATACTCCCCTAATGCCTGTGAAAATCTTTGAGTTGCAGTTCATGATTTGAATCTTTATAGTCAATTAGCTGGAGAAGGACCTGGAGAAATGCAGGTATAGATTTGCAGAGCTTGGGGTAGGATGACGTGGGGAAGATAAAACCTAAAGACTGAGAAACTTCGCTATAATGCAGAGGGGAGAAAAGCCTCCATTCTCTCACTTCTTTAAATATGCTTTAGCATCAATGTTGCTTAATCCAGGGGTCATGTCAGCAACCCATAATTCAGACTTGGTTGGACCAGAAGCCAGATTTCCACATGCGTATCTCTGTAGCGCACATCTCCTTATCTCCTCTGCATTTCATCTGCTGGATCTAGCAGAGCTGACACTGAGAAAAGGGACCTGAGACTTTCCTCCAAGCCCTGCCTTTGGTCCAGCCTCAGCAAGGGCAGGATTGCTCATGAGGGTGATGCCACCTGCCAGAAGGTGCTGTTCAAATGTCTCCTTTCTGGAGGACGGAGAGGAGTTTAAATCCCTGTTGCTGTGCCTGCAAAAGAGCAAGGGCTTGGCTGGAATTACAGGGGTTGTTTTACATCTGTCTGCTCCTGAGAAGAGACTGGGGAGAAAAATGAGATGTGAAATTTGTCTTATTTGTGCATCATTCAGGACTGATCTCAGAGGGTTTTGGAAAGTGGGATGAGACTTTCAGCCTTGGGGCCTCTATTTAAACTAGACCAGCTTTTTTGCGTAAGAACGTGGATGTTGCTGGATCAGGTTTCTTGTCCATTTTTTTCCTTGAAGACTTGCAATCTCAAGTTACTTCTGAAAAAGACACAAAAATGGAATAATCTGATTCCATGAATTATTGGTTTTTATATCTCTCACCCCAGCTCCAGTGAAAATGTTATTGCTTTTGTATCAAAAATGAGAACAACTTCTGGCTCCCACAATATTCATTGCCTCAGATGCTTCATCTCCGTGAACTGTCAGTCCTAAAACCTTCCCCATCCTTTGGGCTTTCTCCGTGCCTGGTTTTGCCCACTTTTCTGTGAGCCCCTTCTGCTGCCACAGCAGAAAATGAACTGGGGGCTTGTGCTTACTTCTTCAAGGGAAGGTTGCCCCTTTCAGTCTACCTGGCTGTGATCCAAAAGTACTTATAGTGCCCAAAGACTGCAAAGGAGGTGAACAAGAGGAAAGAAAGGATTATCTCTGCTGTTGAACGTAGGTAAAACTAGTAGGTGGTTGAGCAGGTCAACATAATGTTTGTCTTGGTGGTAGGGAGTTGGTGCTGAAGCTGCAACCACCTCCAATGACTTTGTGTGCAACTCCTGTAGGGGGTGGGAGGTTGGGATGCCCCCAGCACTGCAGCAGCTGCTTGCTGATTAATGGCACCCAGGTGAAATCAAGGCTACCTGAGATGGTCCATATGCTCTTCATCAACCTGCAGCTGTTTTGCAAGGCATGTCTTGCAGCAACAATAGGAGCAGCATGGACATATTCTCACAGCTGAAATGGTGACTTGTCCTGCTGTTCGTAGGTCTTTCTTGCAAGTCTGCTGTACAAAGCTTCCCATTGATGTGCTGCGGCCGTGCTGTCAAAGTATAAGTAATCACTTTCATACTTACTGAGCTGCATGGTCACCAAGGTGTAATATCTGATGGGCAACAGATGTCTGCTTTCTTCCAGGGTTTACAGCATTGTATTATTGCTGTTATTTGCTCTGGCTCCACGCTGCCAGGGAGTGGAGGAGGGGTAAGTACTCCTGCTGCCTGCTGAATGAATGGCACCCACAGTCTTCCCTTGGCTTTGCGGGGGTCTATTTTACGTGCTTGAATAATGCTGGATCTGTGAGCTCTGGGTATATCTCTTCAGAAATGAAATCACATCTCCTGCGGTGGAAATTTCTGGTTTATTCAGATAGCCTTTATCCAAACACAGCGGTGTTCAGCTGAGGGAGACTTGTTGTGTTTCTCAAATGTCCCTGTGCCCTCACAATGCTACAGAAGATAAAACAACCTGTGAGTAAGATGAGGACTGTGTCTTCTGAGGAAGTGTCTCATGAATATGACACGCTTTGCCTTTGCATTAGCTGTCTGTGCTCGGGGACCAAGCGGGGAGTGGTGCCTCCCATGGTGTTCAGCAGCAGTTCACGCACAGAGGTTGCTGGTTTAGCTCGCTTGATGGAGAGAGTGAGATGGTGCCTCTGACTCTGCTCCAGTGCTGCTGCATCCTTTTTGCTTTTGAAAAAGTGCTGTGCAGCCTTAAACTTCCACTTCGATACCCTCCAGGAAGCCTGGTTTAACGCCTCATCTGAAGGACATGATATGAGTCATTAAAAACATTTTTTAGAAGTCTGGAGGTGACCTATGGGGCTCCAGGAGGCTGATTCCCATGTAGCAGCAAGCTAGTTTGTACCTGCCACCTCTGAGCTGACAAGCCTCTTGAAACAGCAGTTCTGTCCTCTGTGGAGAGGGCTTTGGCTAATCCCGAGCTGTTTCGGGGAGCTGCTGGGAAGTGAGCTATGGGGGCAGTCCTGGTTCAGACAGCCTGAATTCCATCCAGACCCTGAGCCAAATGCTTCCTGCTGAGTGCTCGTAAACAGCCCCCGGTCAGTACGTTAAGCTCTTTGCCCCATGCTTTGGAAGTGTTAAACTCTCTACTCTGTGATGGCCCTCTGAGCACAGAAAGTATCTGAGCTGTCTACAGCAGGACCCGTGATCTGTAGACAGGGTAGCTGGGGAAAGACTGGAGACCCGTGGCTTGGCCTCCCTCACCCCTGGTAGGTCACAGACCTGATTTTCCGGTGCAGATGGCCGCAAGAGTGCTCCTTGCATTGGTGTGACCAAGGCACGTCCAAGTGTCCCTGGCAGAGCTGCTCTGGAGGTGGCTTGGTCCCTTTACCTATAGTTACTGCTGGGATCGCAGCTACCAGACCAGCTTTAAAAACTCCTCTGCCCTTTAGTGTGGGTGCTGTGACGCCCAGGAGGTGGACACCCACCAGCGGCTCAGCTGCTGGCTCCCCCATCTCCCCCTTGCAGTGCTCAGACCCACACCTGGAAGCCTCTGTCCGCTCCCCACCCCTGCCATCCACACCGTTATCGGCATGGCCCTGATGCGAGGGATAAGTCACTTTGCTATATGGCGAGCCACAGACAGTTTATTTTGGCAGGAATTTGGGCTTTAAAACCTCCAGGAGACTGGGGCTATCGTGAAAGATGTATCCCCCTCGATGAGTGCATGATTCAGTCATTAGAGCTAGAGGATGGAAAAAGAAACGCCAACTCGGGATGTAATTTGGCTCCATGGAGATACCTAAGCCTTGTCTGCGCTAATACTTGTAGTAATAGGTATTAAATTGGCTCATGCAGACATGGCCCTGAAGGGCGAGAAAACAACTTCACATCTCCTTTTTAACCTCTCCCTACTTTCAAGTCGTCCTTTTTTCCAGACTTCAGGTGCAGTGTGTCTGTGCTGCTGTTTATGTTGTGGTGTTGCCTGGAGGTCCTCGCTCGCATGGCAGACTGCTGTGCCAAGAGCCATGCGCGTGTTCAGGGAGGCAGACCCACAGGGAAGAGTTTAAGGTCTATGTAGACACAACAGGAAAAGGAAGCATTTCTTAATTTTGAAAAGGGAGGGGTCGGCTTGGGGTTGAGGGGGGTTAAGTTCAGACAGGATGTGGCTGTGGTCCCCAGTGCTCTTCTCTGTGGAGAGCTCTGTTTGGTGGTAGGACTCTGTGCAGGAGAAGTGGCCCCCAAACCACGTAGGAATGTATGTCCAATGCATGCATCTACTTCCCTGCCAGTGCTCAGTTAGTTCAACATACCTGGCTATAAAATGCCTGACTTAACCCACCTGTGTTTCTGGAGTAGCATCCCAGGGCAGAAAGGGATCCCAGGCAGGCCTGTGCCATCAGAATACGAGCCTGCCTCTCCTGAAGCAAAATCTGGTGTTTTGCCACAAAAAATCTCAGGAAACAGCTTTTTCTGATCCAGTGCATCCATCTCTGCTGCAATCTGTTCAGGGAGAGGCATCGCCAGCTTCTGCCTGGCAGGTGGGTCTCCTCCTGCTACAGAGCAGCAAGGCTCTGGCTTCATTATTTTTCAAGATGAAAAGGCTTTTATGCAGTCTTTCTGAATAAGAGTCACAAACTCTTGTCATCATCCAAGTTAGCCTTTGAGAAGCCAAACGCTTTGCTCATTGTCTTTGTAGGTAAAACAAAAAGAAGTGGCACCTTTCCACAGCCTCTGGAAGTAAAACCTCCGTGAGTTGCTGCTCGAGTGGCATCTCAGATGAGAGCTTTCCTGCAAGCCTGGCTCCCCGGCGGTTTGGGAGCCGTGCATCTCATCGAGCTCTCTGTGGCATCAGATTAACACTGTCAAACATAATGAAGGGAGGAAAAATATCAGTGAGTCAATAGGGGTGAGCTGGATCAAGCTGAGTCCAATTCAGGAGATGAGTGTGCCTATCTCATGGTGGTCTCTTCGCATTTTATGTGACACTTAAAAATACACTATTCAAATCCTGTTTCTTCCCCAGTCTTCTCTTAGCAGGAGAAATGGGCCCCAGCTCCTTTGGTCCCATCCAGGGCTGGATGTGCATCCACCTTACAAAGGCATTTGGATCTGGAGTCCCGTCGTGCCCAGATTAGCAGATCTCCAAAGCAGGAAAGTCTCTTGGTCTTTCTTCTAGGTTGGGCCCATTTCCAAGGTAAATGCAAGTATTTGCAGACAAGCTGTGGAAATGAATGCCTTACCCACTCTGGGGAAGAGGAGAGAGGTCTGGAGAAATATTATTAAAAATTCCTGGCTTGAATGACTACTCTGGTCTTTTCTAGGGGCTGTAACCCCACCAGGACAGCATTGAATGATTTTGGTGGTGCATTAACAGTGAAACAGTATATGTCAGCTATTCTTCCCAGCAGGACTTTATTCTGAAGGATCTTTTCTTTGAATCGCTGCCTTTCCACTATTGGTGATGGTTCCCAGGCGAGCAATAGATTGTGGGAAACCTTGGGCCATCCTGTCTCCACTGCGTTGGCTGAAATGAAAATTTGTATACCTGCCCCTGCTTAACAGTGTGACCTGGGAAGAGCTGTTTGCTCCTTGTTAGGACAGCAGAGCTCTCCTGACGGGTCTGAGCAAGGATGGAGAATCCCAGAAAAGGCATAGTCATAATCCATGCTCCATTAGCACAACCACCAAGGTACCCGAGTCCCTTTTATCACCCTTATCTAGGCTACTGGACATCCTTTTCAATAAAGGACAGAAAGTCCCACAAGCTCTCCCAAAATGCCATTAAGTTTGCACATGAAAAACCCGAAGCAGTGTCTTCACAGTTTTTCCTCCTAAGAGTTTAGAAGCAGTGTAGACAGTCATTTAGAAATACCGAGGGGGAGGGAGTGAAGAGAGAGAAGGTGTTGGTTTGGTACAGGTCAAGGCTTGGATCAACTCCTGCCCGGGTCAGATCAATGTGCATGCTCTGATCTTGGGGGCACCCCCAGGAGCTGAACCCCAGGTCCTCTGGAGGTTTTAAGGCATTGGATCTGCAGACCTGGGGCCGCTAATGTAGTGGGACAGCTCTTCTGCTGGTGGACATGGCCTTGCCTTTGCTGAAGCTGTGTGATCTGGGGGGGTTTAGGCAAGGTGTGAAGTGATCTCTGGTGGTATGTCTGGTCATCATACCACTCAGCAGATGTGGACTGAAGTCCAAAAAGCAGAGCAGCTCCAATGACCGAGTAGACATTTACACGCCTCTGCTGAGGGCAAGAGCTGGTGTGACTGCAGGGCACGCAGACTTCCAGTTTTCTCCCCACCATCACTGTTGTCTGGGTGAAACACCAGCACTGGTGGGTAATTGGGGTCACATAACACCCTGGTCGCTTTGCTCAATCCTTTCTGTGGGATGGTAAACTGCTACCACAACTTCACATGTGATGTGTGGGTGGCATTCAGCCTCGGGAGGAGAGCACTGCTGGCTCTGTGCTGTTTGGTGTCATTGTCCAGCTCCACGCGTTGAGTTCTCCATCCACCAGGTATTGTGCAGCCGCTGTGTCCAATCTGCGGTGGGCATGAATCTGCTACAGGGGTGTGCACAGAAGTTGTTCCCCAAACCAGAATGTAGAGTCCTAAATCACTTAGGAGGTTAAAAAATAAAAAAAGTCATAATCTCCAAATAGTTATCTTTTAGCTCAAGATGCTCAGGTCTGGAGTTTCTAAATTCAATCCACGTGTGAAGCCAGCTCACACAGAGATGCAGCCAAGCAGATTCTTCACTCTCTAAATCTGCAAGGCAAATCTTTTAGAGCCATGAATGGGCCATATATGTTTCCTTACTTATCCCATACCCTCCATGTCTTGGAGATCGCTACTCGGAGATCATAGAATCATAGAATGGTTTAGGTTGGAAAGGACCTTGAAGATCATCGAGTTCCAACCCCCCTGCCATAGGCAGGGACACCTCCCACTAGGCCAGATCGTGGATGAGCCTTTGTTTGAAAGGTTTTCCCCCACTTTACCTCTCAAAAAAGAGAAAAAAAATAAAATCATTCACTCAGATTTTTGGGCAACTCTGTTAAATGTTTTCAGATTATCATGAGAGATCCTGGAAGTTGCTCCAACAGCAACAGGTTTGGTCCCTTCTCCTGCGATAAAGTGTGAATAAATAATCTCTGATGTTAATGCATATGGTATATCAAAGCGATTTGGCCTGGTCCGTGAAATACATTCTGTATTAATGTCCCCCTTACCTGTAAACTAGGTGATAAAGCATACACAAACTATTTGATGTTTTTCCTCCAAATCAAAAAACCTGTCTCTATGGTCCTATTATCTCCTCTTATTAAGTATGTTTTCATGCTGTGCTTTTTTTTTGTGCCCACAGTCAATAACAATTTAAATGATACTCTTTGATGCCCTTTGTTCACATCATTTATTTCCATCTCTTTATCTGATTTTGCCAACAGGACCTAATTTGAAAGAGGCTGCAGTTCAGCGGCAGGAGGGATTTAAACACTGTTAAGACTGACATTTTCCCTCATCTCACATCCCGTGGGGTACCTGATTGCAAATTTATAATACACCAGAGGTCTCGCCATCAGAAGATACAGACTTACAGTAACAGCAACTAATTTAAAAAAGATCTCCAGCGCATCAGTGTCTGGGGCTGGTTTACACAGACTAATTAATCCTTATTTGACCTGAATTAACTCTTAATCTGTGTGAAATGAAAAAGCTTTACTGGGATACAGAAAATTTTAAAAGATGGAAAATCCTTTCGGCGCAGGAGGTTTCTGCAGCTGGGTGACTTGTGGATTAAAATACTTGTTGGCTGCTGCTGTGGAAAATTAGCTGTTTCATTTTCTTTATTCCCTCTCCCCTGTTACTAACCAGAAAATATGGGAGAGGGGCAGAAGATTTTTTTGCCACCGGCAGTTGCTGTCACTTGGTAAGTGGTGCAGAAGCAGAGCAGAACAGTGGTCCCCGCTCTTTCCTGCTGATATCTTGGGTTTATCAAAGAAATCTGAAGGATGGCACAAGGGAGAAAGATCATTTTGGAGCAGATGTTCCCCTTGGGTGTCCCCAGATTGCGCAGTCTCCAGGTAAGAGATGGCTTCTCAGCAGCAGTTGCCTTAGCAAGGACTGCAGACATGAGCATTAGGTAAATACTAATTTACTAGGGACTATTTACTAAATACTAGGGACGGCAGTGGATGCTCTCTATGTAGCCTGCTCAAAAGCCAGGAGATGTCCCCACCCTGTATTTTTGTGATAGGGAGACCAGGGAACCTGTCCCCCTGGGACAGGGGGGCTCGTACAATTTGGGAAAAAAAACCAACCAAACTTTCAGGCTCAAAGTTGCTCCATGAGATTTGATAAAGGACAAAGTCGATCAGATGTCCTCTCATGTCTCAGAGGACTGTGCCAGAGCACAGGACGAGCAGATGGCTCATCCAAGATGATATCAAGAATGTGAAGGGATGAACACATCCCTGGCCACAGCACACCCTGATGCAGGAGCTAAGGGGGATGTGCTGGGTTGGAAGTGAGGTTTGGAGACCAGAACTGGAGCCAGGACAAGTCAAAGCCACCCTGAACGAGAGCAAATTTTCACTGCTGACCCCTGGGGGAAACTTATTCAGCATTTGTGGACAGGTTAAGGACTAGCTGGGGCTTTGGGAAGCTGTGGAAAAAATGAATGGCTGGAGAAGGTTGGACCTGCAGATGTAACTTGATGTTTTGGTTAGGTTTTGTGGTGTTCTGTGCCAAATGCTCTTGCCTGTGGAGACAGAGGGTCCTTCAGAGCTCAACCCTGTTTTGCTCTTGTCTGTATTTCACTATGTAAAGACAGTCGAGAGATGCTTGGGGGAGATAGGAAGACTGTAATGTGGTAATGAGCCAATTGGGTCCGGTGAGACATCTCTCCCAGTGCCAGGAGGCAGCAACTTTCCTTTCTTCTTTGTTCTTGGCACACTTTTTTTTTTGGCCTACGCTGCTTACCTATTGTTTACTGTATTTGAAACTCCAGCCAATGTAGGACCACCACACCTTATCTAAATACCTAAAGCAAAGGGCAGGAACCTTATCCCCAATTGCTGAGGCATGGACCTGTCCAAAGTCACCCAAGACACTTGAGGCAGAAGCATGGTGTGAGCCCCAGCCCCCTCCGTAGTAGGACCTTTCCCGCTAATGTCGCTGTGAATGCCATTATTATTGCATTAAATATCCGCTGCCCCCGCCATGGCAGAGAGGTGTTTAAAAAGATGCTACCACATTGCACAGAATAAATGTCACCCTCTCAAATCAGCAAGCTGTCGATGGCTTGAGGTAACCGTTTAAAGGTTATCCGGTGCTGCTTGTATCTCTATTTTCAATTACCCCCACTTGTTGGCTTTGAAGTCTTTAGTATGGAAAATAAATCATAGCTCAATGTGCTGTTCCATCATTCAGCAATGCCTGACGTGACAGTCTCAGAAGATCACAAGATTATAGTGATAAGGGTCTGGTTTTAAAATGTTTACCATTTCCCAGTTGGATCTTTGACCTCGGACTGCATTAATGTTGTGCCATTTTTAGGTCTAATGCCAATCTCTGTCTTGCAACATATCATCATTTTAATGCACGATTTACACTCTGAATTATGGTAATTTATTGTAATAGTGTGATTTGACCTTTTCAGTATTTCCTGTTTTTATTGGCTGGATGTTTCGTCCGTTTCCCCAGAGGTTAGCGGGACTTTGGGGGGGGGCGGAGGAGGCAAGCGAGCCTATCGAAGCACGCAGTGCTGAAAAGGGCAAAACTCGGGAGCATCCTGCTAATTCAGGGGCTGGGGAACGCATGGAAATTTAAAGGTGATGTTTGTGACAAACCCCACGCCAAGAACAGAGCTGACATGTTGTCAGCCTTAGCGATGAAAGGGCATCTTCGGGAATGGCTGAAGCCGTGTCCGTGAACCTCCACGTGCGAAGCGGGGCTCTGGAAGGGTTAGTCGTGCCTGCGTGGTGCCAGCCCGTGCGGAGGTTGCCATCACAGTTTGAAGCTGGTATTTGTGGTTCCGGCACAGGGAAATGTCCTTGAGATTGGATGGGTCTGTTTATAGAGGAGATCAGCTTTGGGAATTGGAGTCTGCCCTGACAAGGGAGCAGAACTTGAAAAGGCCACGATGGAAAGTGAAAATATAATCCTAATTGTTTCTCTTTTTATTGCCTTCTGCCCAGAAACACTACTTCTCTAAGGTAGGATTTGCAGGCATACAATGAGAAAAGAAAGTGATAGCTTACTATTAAAAAAAAAATAAAAGGAAGAAAGAAAGAGAACCCAGAAACACTAAAATAATCCCCTCCAACAAAAAGCTTTGATAAAAGCAAAGCCGAGCCTGAGGGTGACGCTGCTTCTTCACCCTGTTCTTCAGTATCGAGTTTGTTCCAGAGGACCCAGCCTTTCCTTTCTGGTTTGGAGTGCTGTTTTTTTGGTTTTGTTTTGGTTTGTGGTGTTTTTTTTTAAGGACTGCCCTTCGGCAATCCTTTTGAACTAAGTACCTGTGCCCGGCTCTGGAAAGGAACAGCAGAAGCAAGCAGTCAGCTCTTCTAATGGCCACATTGCCTCTCTGGGAGCAGCATCTTCACTCTTTGCTCTCAAGGAGTGGAAAGCATGCAGAGCCAGGCTGGGACTCAAGCCCTCCAAGAGGCATTTTGAAACTTTTGCTCATAAGAGCTCAGACAAATATGGATCTAATCCTATCCCAGAGGGGTAATGGCTGCTGTTATGAAGCTTTGATGGGGGAAAAAAGTACAGAATAAGAGAGGCAAAGCAGGTGCTGAGAATATCTTGCCTTAAAAGTGAGGGAAAGGTGCTGCTGAAGGTACTGCAAGCAGAATAGGTTGGAAACATAATGGCACTGGACCGAGCTCCTCGGGTTTGTACAGCTCCTAGCACTATTAATATCTGGTACCTCCCTTGGGCACTTCTGCTGCATCAGTCATGAATCACAGAAGCATGACTTTTTTCCAAAATCAGAGGCGAAGCTGGCAAAGATGCCTGAGGAATGCACCATCCCAGCTTAGTCCCACTTAAATGCGCAGACTGCGGGAGTGCAACCAGGACTGCAGCCGGCGCGTGAAGCGTGCTGGTACTGCTGCCTGCTGCAGTGCGGCATTGCTGACCCCGAGGCAGCAGATGTAGGCCAATGTGATGGATTAACAGTGACATTAAGGGAGACCATAAAATGTATATTGTGCATATATGAAATTGTATTTTCAGGTGATTTGTTTTCTCTTGAGCCATCCAACTCATCTCCACTGAAGAGTTAATTTATGGTGTTTCCCTGAAGTGAATGGTCCGGGGCAGGAGATGGGGTGTAGTTTCCTGGTAAAAGGTCTCCATTCAGCTTGAGCTGGTGGACACACAATTCTTCTTGCTCTGTGTCTGCACCAGGTGTTTTATAACAGGCAAACATCCATCCTTTCCCATTCATCCCAAAGGCCATTTCTATTACCCCTTGGCTGGGCTGATGAGAAATAACAAAGCTTCTCAGTGTTGAGCTTCGGTAAAATACTCAGTATCTCATATGAGGTGGCTTATTCCTAACACCAGTGAGCACTTTGCACCTCACAGACGATGTTCTGTTTCATTGTCCCTTATGGGATTGTACTCCCCAAGACTGAATTTGTCCCGTGGCTGTTCCCAGCAAGCTTGCCCATGACGATCACACAGTGCCTGGGCTTTAGCTGACACTTCTCAACACCTCATGCCCTGAGTTACACCACTGGTAGGAGTTTAGTGCCTCTGAGACCTCTGGCCCTCTGTCAAATCTGATTAAAATTGCCCATGGGTCATCTCTTCTAATGAGCGCTGGTACCTATGAGCTGTTTCCTTAGGCACACCCAGATGCGTTTGTCTTTTTACCTGAGAAAACCAAGACAAAAACGGTCTTAATTCTGACCACACTGAATCCCTTGAAGAAGCTTGTTTTTATCTGACCCCGTAGAGAAAGACTGTTTCTGCCCTATAAAGCGTATTTTGGACTTGCACTGCATGACAGCGTATCTCAGGAAGTAAAGGCAGCCAAGCAGGGCTGGTGGGACTCAGGAGCCGAGTTATTTTCCCTGATTTCCTGGATGATTTGAGACAAGTTTCCTTCATTTTGATGTTCGTTTGCCTTAACTGTAACCAAGCCAACAACAGCCAGCTGGGATTTGATAAGGTCACTCATGTTTGCACAGGTCCCATGGGGTCCTGATTTGAGACTTCATGAGGGATTTGCTGGTTAAAAAAAAAAAAAAGCAACTGGGAGTTTGATACGCACAGCTGTTCTGTAGGTCCTTATCACTGTCCTCATGGCTGGCCAGTCCGGATCTAAAGGACGACTGATTAAAATACAGTTGCTGTATACTGTAATCATGGCCTGTTGGAAGGGAAGCTAAACCAGAGTGGGTATTCCTGAGTTGTCGGCTTTCTAAGCAGTCTTTAAAAAAAACCCCACTATGTGAAGTGTGATTTTTATTGTACATTTTCAATCCATTCAGCCAATTCTACAGCGATACAGCCAGAAGTACACAGGCGTTCGGTGCCTGCTTTGTACGTACGATCACCTTCATTAGTTTGATGTGCAAATGGTTACTTAGAAATACTAATATCTGCAGTTAGTGGTTTCAAACGACTACACAAGCAGGCGTATAGCTCTATGAACATATTGTGTACACCAGGGCCTTTGAAAACGGCTCCTTTTAAGTTTCCACTTGCATCCTGTTACCAAACTGGGATGATGCACAAATATTTTAAAATAATTGTTCTAACATTTTCATGCTTGCTTTTAAAGTAGATCATCCTCTGTGATCCCGGACAATGCAAATGATTGTTCAGTGGTCTCTTACTCTAATCGAGTCAATTTGCTTTGCTGGGATTTCCCTCTCCCCTGTATTCAGCGCTCAGAGTGGTAGGACCAAACAGAGTGAAGCAGATCTAATTAACTTCTCTCAAGGGTATTGACTGTCTGCAAAGGAAGAGGAAAGCAATGAGGAATACATTATGAGAGGCTGTTCATTGCCAACTCGCACACAGTAGCACATCTTCCTCTTGCAAAACCTGGGTTTACATAAATTTCCTTATTTGATTGTGTTTCCTGTTGCATAAAGGCCCCAGAGGCTATGTGAACTCCTATGGTTTCTGAAGACAGAAAGTCAAAAGGAAATAAAGCAAAAGTGCTCTGTATAAACAGTGGAAATTAGAAATTCATAATTAGCCTTCATTCATTAGGAGGGTGAAAAGTGAAATGTAAAGTAGGTTGGTGTGTTATCTTCTCTCATTTAAGGTGTACCCACGTGCAGATATAGAAAACGAGCCTGACTGAAGACCAGATGCTACCTTCACCTTCCCTGAACAACAGCAAGGACTTCACGCCCGTGCAAGGCAAGCCCAAAGGCTGGAAAACTGTGCAAACACAAGAAGGTGGTGCAACCCTGGGTCTGGCAGCGAGCTGTAGCAGGGCGCTCCTGCAGCGGTGCCGCTGATGGGAGCGGGTGCGAGGAGGGTGGGCTGGCTGGCCAGGGAGCCACCACCACCAGCTCGGCTGGAGACAGGGACATGGGGACAGGAGACAGACTCCTGTGATTTCCATCCACTTAGCTTTGAGTGTTACTAAGGACCAAAAGTTCATATTGGTGCAATTTAAAAAACAAGAGCCAAACTGTGTCATGCCTTGGTTTCCCCAATGGAAGCTGTGGTGTGAGTAATGACATGCAGACACTTGAGGGTTTAGCACGTGGATGTTGACCTACAGTATCTCGTCATGAACTGCTCTCTAGAAACTGATGTCAGCCGGACACAGGATAGATAAAAGTGCCTGTTCATGTGCCACGATGATAAGAATATCACTGGACAGAGGGAGCGTACCTGTGGTGGGTGTGCAGCACACTTGTGAGATGGCAGTAGCCTTCGCCTCTAAGAGTGCATTTGCCAGAGAATTTCTTGTGAAAATGGTCATGAAGGTGCCACAGGCATTGTCACCTTGGGCTGATGAGAATCTGTGAGAAGCCATTGTCACCCATTCACACAAACTCAAAAGGACTTTCCTAGTATTCTTGAAACTCTGGTGGGACTATTTACTTGCAGGACATGCGGTTTCATCCAGCTGTACTGTTGTCCCAGGGTCACCTCTGCTTTGGAGACCCAGACCTCTCAAGGCAGGGAGGAACGGAGGAAAGCTGAAATACTGTTACTTCTTACTCTGTGAAGTACAAAGGAACCTTTACACCTCTCTCCTCGGAAGCATTAAGCAGTTAGTAATTCTTTCTGACCATCGTACTAAGATGACAGAAATGAAGATGGTGTGTCAGGGTGGTCAAGGTGGCTTGCAAGCACCTGGGAGCTATTTTCAGATGTCAGAAGTTAACAAGGTGCTGGCTCTTCTGCTAAATTGAAATACTTTCTGAACATCTCCGCTTCTGACATCACGTGTTGTCATCTTTATTATACCACGTGCAAATAAATACATAACAGCATCTTGCCAACACATATTGCCATTCAAATTGTACCCATAATCTGTATGTCTAACGCAATCTCCATGTGTCCTAATGAATGCATTTCCCTACCAATTTCTGCAGGACGAGAGCCCTGGCCTCGCGCTTTGTTCAGCAGTAGGGCTGCGGCTGCCTGTGTGCCTTTCGAAGGGGAGGAGGATCGGTGGTGGGGAAGGCAGAGGGAAGGGACATTGTCAGCACCTGTGTCAGCACAACATCAAATCTGATTACAAGAGACATTAAAGGTATAACCTGAGCAGAATAACCCTCTTCTGGGCACAGCTGTGAGCAGCATCGATGCTCTCAAAATATTTTGCTGGTGCAGCATCACCTGTTTAACAACAGGATGTTTTACAAGCCTTTAAACTCCCCTGTGGCTTAACGCCTTCTTTTTGGAAGGCCAAGCGGGGTACTAGCAAGCTTCAGCTGTTGCATTGCTATGGTCCTGCTGCGTTACACCGAGCTCGCGTGGGCTCTCGGTGCCTCTGGTTGTCTTCGCTCCGTTGGGTGATGTCCTGCTCTGCAGCACCATCAGGCTATTACAAAGATAAATAGCGGCTGTTTGCCCGGGCAGTAGAAAAGTAGGAATCACTCACACTGGGATATAGAGAGGAGTGATGAATGGAGGCGGCTGCCTGGAGTCAGCGCAGCAGAGTATTTCGCCGGAGGGTGCTTCAGCGAGGTGATTGAAGGCAGCTTCCCTGCCCTGTGCCAGCTCTCCTCACTCACCAAGAGGTCGGAGCGGGAAGCCCTTGGCAGTAACCGCCTCGCTGAGCTGACAGCGTTGGGCGCCTCTACCACCGAAACCGATGCATGGGAAAACACTCAGAACAAGAGTTTTCTCAAAGGACAAAGGTAAACAGCAACAGCTCGTCCCCCATTACTTTTCCTAAACAAATGCAAAACATATTTGCCATCAGCAAAGTGTTTTATGGTTCCCACCTCGTTCTTACTTGTTTGATAGCTTTTGCAGCTCAACCTGCAAAGCTGCTGCGGTGGGACAGCCCTGTGAGCGGGTGACCACAAAGGCGGAGTTGGGACCCTGGGATGGTTTAGTGGCAACAGTGACTGGTGCTGGGAAGAGGCACTGGGCAAAGATTGATGCAACGATGGGAAAGCATGAAGTAGCTGCTGCGTTCCCTTCCCCTCTGCTGGGGTAAAGGGATTCACGTGCATTAGTAGGAGCAGCTGCTCGCGCCTGTGTGTGTTTATACCCTACTTTCCTCCCTTCATGTGCGTGGTGCTAAATTAATCTGATACCTATAGCAGCAATAGTTATTAAATGCAATAATTACCTGTATGCTAAAGAATGCCCTATTTACATTCAAATATATTCAGTTCAATACGTTGTGCCACTGCACTTAATAAATAGAGCAAAAGGTGGTTTATAGGCCAGGGCTGTGCTTTTATCAGCTTTCCGCTGTGGTCATCAATTAAATCATTAAATAATGAATGGATTGGCTCAGCTCTATTAAATGATAATCTTCAGTCCCATACATTCTGTACCTCCTGCCGCGTGTGCCGGGACTGTGCGTGCTCCTCTCTTTACAGGCATCAGAGCTGGGTGAGGTGCTGGGGAAAGCTGGCGTCGGCTGCGGGACAGAGCAGGGCATGGCATTTCCGTGCGGTGAGCTCCCCGGCGCCTGGGCAGTGCACAGAGCTGCAGCCCCACTCTTCAGACTCTATTTTAATAAGAGTTTTGCCCCCAGCAAGTCTTTGGATGACTTTTTCCCTTATAGGGGAATCCTAACAGCAGAACAAGCACACTGGAGAATCATACTTCTTCCTTTGCTGCCACTAAATGCAACGAGGTTTTGGGAAACGAGCGCAAGGTGGGGATTTGTTGTCAGTGTCTTATGAGATGCTTGGCCTTTCCTTGCCTCGGCTGCCTTTTGGGGTGTAGCAGGGTGAGCAGGACTTCACAGAAGGGTTATAAGGAGAAATCAGCGTTTCCAAGATGCTATCATAGGGTTCTACCTGGAGGGAGGTACGTTGCACCAAGGCTAACAAATTAAATGTGTGTCCGGGGCTGCTCCAGGGCACGAGAGGTGACGCGCAAGGGCCCGAGTGTGTGAAGTGGGGTGGTGGGTGCAGCGTGTCTGGTGGGAAAGAGCCCTACAACTGCCAGCTCCAGGGTGTGCCGAGGCACCGGGAGCACGTTGGGCGGTACAGCCGCACCAGGCACCGCTGGAGCAGCTCAACCACCGTCACAGCTAAAGCTGTCCCAGTGCTCACGGACACCCCATCCCCACCCCCCTCCATTCATCACCCCTGAGGGCACAGACCGATGGAAATTTGGGTACCAAACTCCCCTCGGTGCCTGAGGCTGACTTGGCAGCTACAATCAGGCAGGCATCCTTTTGGCTTAATCCAAGATTGAGAGAGCAAAACCTGCCTGGGAGGAGACTGGTGCACCAAAGGTACGTTTTAGAGAGCAAAACATTAATTTTTAGGCCAACAATCCTCCTCCTCAGGAATCTCGTCATCTCCTGCTGGGTGAGCAAGAGCAATACGTGGTGCTTGCTGGGCTGGCTTGCTCAGACATCGCGCTGCTCTTAGCGTCCTTCAGTGCTTTGCAAAGCACTTGGGGATGACTTGGCAGGGGGAAAGGTGTTTCTTAAAATGAAACTCTCCTGATCCTATGCCTTAGAAAAGCTTCAGTAATTAAATTGTAGTCGCCAACAGAGAGGGTATTTTTCCTGGCAGCGAAATGGCTGGAGGATCTGAGGGCCCCAGGCAAAGCCAAAGGTATTCGATCCAGCAAGATGTTAACTGCCAGGAAATATCCCGACAAGACAGCGTTATTGCTGTAATACGCTTAATAAAACATTCTGGTTTTCCTCTGGCACCGTAGGCCCTGGGAAGGCACGGAGACAACATCCAACTGTTTCTACATCTAATTCGGCTGGGCAGGCAAGGAGAGCAGGAGGCGCAGGGCACTGTACCCCTTAGTCCGTCGGGTCGGACAGGCTGCGTACACCGCGGCATCTCCCCGCAGAGCACCAGGGGGGCAGCCCAGAGGAAATCAGTGTTTACTCGGCCTCTTAACACCTGTAAGTCCATGAAAGTGTTGTTTCTGATGCCAAAACCAGGGTGCACTTGAGGAGAAAAGGGTCTGTTCTTGCAATTGGGGTTGTTTCTTGCATTTTGCTCTCTATACACTGTTTCTGCTGTGATAGTATCAGGGTGCTTTGTTGTTGGTAGTTATAGAGAGCAAACAAAAAGGCATTTTGCAATCCATCATGGATTAATGCTGTGAGATGGGCTAGGACTATAATATGTGTTTTGTAATAGGGAAACTGAGCCAGGTCTTAAGGAACTGGGCTATGACTGGGCTATGATGAGTCCGTAGTAAAACTGAATTAGCTTAGGCTGGCAAAGGAACTCTTTGCCACTTTGTGGGGAAAGAGGACTATGGATTCAAGCTTTACCCAGACATCCTCCATAACCCTGAGACCCCTTCCCCGCTTGCAAAACAGGTTAAAAAAAACCCCAACCAGTTTATTTCTCTAAGCTTTGCTCCCCTCCTCTCTTCAGAGTGCAGACCCCATCAGAGAAAAAGTCCGGGTCTTACGCACTGCACCAAGCGCAGCGTAGCCCCGATCTCCATCCTGCAGGCTGGAGCCAAACCAGCATTTCTCTGGGACCGCTTCAGACAATAGCAGCGCTCGTGCGAGAGCAGGCCTTTATCAACCCACATCACACCAGAATTAATGGCTCCCTTAATAAAAGCGAGTGAGATCATCACTCTTGGCTTAATTTTTCCTTTTTATTGCCTTTTACATGTACAAGTAATGATCAGCTGCTTAAATATCTCTAAAGCCAACACTTAAGGACATGTTCAAATCTCTCGCTCTCTAATGAATGGCAGTGTCATTTCAGAGGGAGTTTTAGCACATTCCGGGACCAAAAGGAGAGGTTCCCTATAGAACTGGCTCCACTGTTGTCTCCCATCCTGCAAGACTCCTGAAACAGGTCAGGTCCCGTAAAACCAGTGAGATGCACCAGTCCTGCAGCTGAGTGCTCAGTGCAGGCTCAGGTCAGATACCACGCGCAGGTTTGAAGAAAAAGGCAAATGACTCCATGCCTGTCTATGCAGCCCGGGTTAAAATTGGACCTTCACAAAGCTCCAGGTACAGCTTAAGAGATTCCTTGTATCTCCAAATAATCTTCCAAGAGAAGTCACCAGATTATGGATCAAAGGCTTTGTTTCCCCTTGTTCCCCAGAAGGATTTCTAGACGCTGTGGGTTGTCCATTTGCCCACTCCATCCCATCATGAATCAGCTTCAGATGTTATTGAGATGTTACTTAGACATACAAGAGCCTAAATGCAAATGAGGCTCAATGTGATTTTAACACCTAAATGCCTGTATAGCTTAAAAAAAAATGAGGTTTAGACTCTAAATCATTTCTGAAAACCATCTCTCTCCCTCGGGTATTGCTTGTGTGTCAAAAGAAGGAGCTCCCTGTGCCCAGCTGCGGTTCCACAGAACTCACCAGCAAAATTCTGGTTTAAGGGGAGAGAGAAGATTTACCCCCTCACTTTACTCGACTATTTTTATAAAATACATGCCATGTACAGGGTGTGTGGACATGCTGAACCCGCTGCCCTGAGGTGACCTTCAGCTCACGGCTCCACCCCAATGCCTGGCAAAGGAGGCAAGATCTGCTGTAGGAAACCCCAGACCGAGTCCTGCATCGAACTCATGCTGGAACAGCGCTGAGAAGCGCTGAAACGTTTGAGGCATTATTGTTGGTGCATTGACTTCTTCCTCATGCTGCATGAAAAATTGATTTACTGGAGCTGTAAAGAATTTGCAATGTACTTACATACGTGTAAGTGGTTAGAGTATTCGCTGAGAGACACAGCAGCCCGTCTCGTGGTGCCCTGCCACGCGCCGGTGTTTGCAGCAGCGGGTGCAGGGGAGGACATGGCTCTGGTAGGGCTGCGGTGGAAGAGTGTGCCCATTCCTGTGCGGCAGCACAGATACAAAAATTAATAGTTTTCCTTTTTCTACCTCCCATTAATCTGCAACGTGTATGAATTGTAATTAAGCTCATTTAGAGCAGGGCATTGTATGCAAAACATTAATATCAGCAATATAGTCATCTGGATTAGCTCCATTTGTCAAAATAATGGTATAGGGGAAAAGCGTGTCTTGCATAGCTCAAAGTGTGAATGAGCACTGCAGAGTTCAGCCGTTCCTTTGAGGTGGAAGGCCGGTACGTAACACTTCTCCAGACATCTGGAGAAGGTCTGGAAACCTTGTAGTGGTTTCAATGAAGCATATTTTCCCGGGAGCCCCTACAAAAATCTCACTTAGGTTAATGAGGTTAATGAGACCATTGCCTGGCATAGAATTAGCATTGGGTTAGGATCCTCTGGGATCTAACCTATTGGGTTAGGATGCTCTGGAAATGCTTAGGGGTGCAAGCAGGGTCCAGGTTACCCGAGGGCTAGGACTTGGGGACACAGAGCCAAAACTTGTCCTGCTTGGAGGGCAGGTAACGCCAACAGAAAGTGGGTGTTAAACCTTTGCGTCCTGTTAAACCATCTTGCAGAGCTTTGCTGCTGGAGAGCTGTTTGACTCCAGCTCCATTGGGTCAGCTACACCGGCTCACGGTAAAACCTCCCATGTTTGGGTGATGGGGCCTTTAACAGAAATGAAGGAAAGGCTTCAGCCAGGTGGGGCTAATTAGTTGTTGATTGCCTGGGCTCTGCAGGCAGGGATGGAGATAAAAACAGACCAGAAGCTCTGAGTTCCTGGTGTTGGTAGGAAAAGTGAGAGAGGTGATGGGTTTCAGTGAATGTCTACCAGGAGACTACTTACAACAGTGAGTACCTTGAGTTGTTTGTTTATTCTTTGGGTGGGTAAATACGGGGCTGAAATCTCTCTTTCCCTCCTTCCCATGAAATCCCTGCACGTCAGACAGCGTCTGCTGTTCATACCACACCGCTCACGGTCTCCAAGTTGTGCCAAACCCCTCCAATGTTCTCAAATTCAGCGAGCTGCCCCGGCACAGGCAGAGATTTCATCCCTCAGCTTCCACAACTTGCCGCGCAAAAAGCAACGGGGGGCTGCCAGCTCCGGGGGCTGCCTGCATCTGCGCTGCAAGGCTGATGCGTCCCAGCTGGGTCCCTGCGCCATGCTGCATCGCTCTGTGTGCGTGGGGGCTGTGGGGCTGGGATTTTTGGGACATCTGGCAGCCCGGGCTGTGCGACATCTGGAAAACCAAGAGTTTGCCACCCAAAGTGGGACTCGGCAGGTCTGGGATTTGCCTCCCCGTCTGCGACCTTTCAGGGTAGGGTCTGGGAGGGACCAATCTTTCCCTCTTCTGCTTTTGTAATTGCATCGTGCGTTTGCTGGGGCTGTGCCGGCTGAAGTGCTGACAATTTGGGAATGCTACATTCTTCTAGGAGGAAAAAAACTGGGAAAGTAGTTACATCTGTGAAGTCTCCAGCCCATTCGGCTGCCAAAAGTGCTAAGTAACAAAACCGAAACGCGCTCTGGTTTCAGATGCCATGGACTGCGCTGCCTTGAAAAGGGGCCTCATCCCAGCGTGGCTCGTGCGACAACCTCTGTGCAAATGAGTAAGGCGAGGGTGCGAGGCAGGCTCTCGCTTTAACTTGTGTTTATTTTGAGGTGAAAGACCACATAAGGTGTTGGCTGAGGGAGAGGAACCGGGGGATTAGGGAGTCCTTGCGGATGCGGAGATGCTGTGCTCTAGGGCAGCCCTGCCGGTGCCCAGCAGTCGGGGGTGTCTGAGCTCCGGTTTCCAGCACTGATGGGGATATTCCACATATTTAGCCTATGATCCGTTGAGGTTCCCTTTGCGCCACCCCACCCCCTGCCCCTCCTTTTCTTTGTCAGCTGGTGGATGCCGTGACCCTTGTTAGTGAACAGGAGCCCTCTAGGGCTATTTATTATTTAATGCTGCATTTCTTGGCTTTCTTTTTTTTTTTTCTATTTATCTTTCTGACATTTAGTGCCCCACGTTGAAGAAGTCCTTGATGTGTTGTCAAATCCCTCCGTGAGAGATTTGAGTGAAGTGTGTATTGCCTGCCTGCACCAGCCTGGCTGCCGGGGAAAGGCTTTCTTGCTCTGCAAAGAAACGCAACAGCTGCTGCCTTCCACTCTCCGCCTTTTCCAGCAGAACTCAAATGAATTGCTTAATTTCAAGCAAATTTGATAATAAGGTTGAGGTGTCAAAAGTGATTACATTCCAGAGCATCGTGGCGCTTCATTTATTTAAGTAGAGAGATCATGTTTGGATATTATTTTTTTTTCCCCAATTTCCACAAAAGAAGGATGCTGGCTGCCAGGGATGGCTGGGAACAAGGTTGTGGCTGATGTCCTCTTTGCAGACCTTCTCAGGGGACTGTCTGTCCCCTGTGCCCTGATGAGGCAGGACTAGCATCAGCAGGTCCAGGAGCTGGAGAAACCTCCCCAAAAAGCAGGGCATTAGCATTGCCTGGGCCCCATTCTTTGCTCTGAGCATAGGCATTGAGGCGCTGTTCTGTAAATGACCTTTGCAACCCGCCTGTGCGCCTTTAAGTTGCTTTAACCACGTGTGAAGCAGTGGTATTAATAATAATACTATTCACACCGGAGTCTCCTGGGCAGCTGAATGACAGTATGAATGTGGATTAATATTCCTTAGCCACAAGGGACTAGGAAGGAGCTGATGGAAGCATAGCTTGTGAAATTAATAATCACCACCCACTTGGAGGAAAAGGAATTGGATTATAGGGACTCCAAAATTAATAGTATCCTGGGCAGGCAGAGGCTATTGAAATATTCATGGGGTTCAGCTAACCTAAGACAGTAAGAAGCAGGCAAGGTGTGATGCATTATGTAGCCACGGGCCATGCTGAACCGACTTTCGCGGCCGTGGGGGCCCGTGTGTGGGCGCCGTCTCCTCTCTACGCGCCGGCAGTGTGGCACTAATTGGGCAGAGGTACACGCTTATTGACGGAAACGTGGATATCCGCTGACGAGCGCTGCCAGGTATTTTTATGCACAGCATAAATCAAGCAGCCGGGGATGCTCTCGGGCTGAAGCAGGGGAGAACTGGGAGAGAGGGAGTTGGAGATTCGGCATGCAAAGGGTTTTTGGCAGGACGCCTGCCCAAATCCTGGGAGCTGCCTGTGCAGAAATATCTCAGTTTGAGCATTTTGGTACCACTGTGCGAGGCTCCACGGGGTACCGCTACTGCGGGATGTGGCAGGAGCTTGAGTGAGTGAACAGGCTGCACTGCTCCCGAGAGCCACATCCCGCCTGTGCCCGCAGGAGAAAATAACTGACCTCACTCCCAAACATGTGAAATTGGTGGGGGAAAAAAACCAAAAACAAACAAAAAAAACCAGCGAAACCACTGGGGTCTCCCAGAGGGTGTCCCCAAAAGTGACCATAGCTTCCCAGGACCTGCTAAATCCTGCAGTGCTGGAGACCTGGGGGGGTGGGGGCAAATTCCAAAAAGCTCTTTGCTGGGGTGGGGGGGAGCTAGACTCAATTTAACCAGAGAAATGGACTCTAAAAAAACTCCTTTCAGGACCTTTACTTCAAGCCCTTGCACGTGCCTCCTAAACCCACTGGCATCAGACACGCATGTGCCTGATGTGTGCTGCAAGTGAGGGATGGGGCATTGCATGCCCCTCCAAGCCCCTTGGTGAATGCACCTTAAAAATCAAGCCCAGCATCATTATCAGTCACGGTCCTGGAAAGCTGCTTTCCCCAGTCAGAGAAATCATGATCCTTCCAGTCCCACTGACAGCCCTTTCTGGAGCACTTGTGATGGGCACAGGAAAGCTGAGTGCTGAGAGTGCCACCGATCGCATCCCTGCCCTCTGCCTCCCCAGGGCTTTGGGGAGGATGTAGACCAGGGACCAAAGTATGGCAACATTTTTGTCCTCCCTTTAATGCCCAATCTGCCTCCTTTTGCCTCGGCGGCTGGTGTGTAGCAAGCGGGAAGGAAGGAGGCAGTGTGCTGGCAGAGCTGCCCTGCAGAGCAAACCCAGTGCATTGGGTCCCTGTGGAGCTGCGTCCCCTTTGCCTCCACGAAACGCCGCCTCTCTCACTGATGGAAATGTCCTCTCCCGAAGAGAACCAGGGATGGAGAGAGTGTTTCCATTCAAACAAATGCTCCCCTTGTTCCCAAAATCCTTATTTTGGGACCGTTTTATCAGTGTGACCAGCAAGCTCCAGGGAGGGGGACCTGGGCTCCCTTTAAAAATTGGATCTCCAGCAAACCTGCATCTGGTGTGAGGATGGCATTCTTAGCTCTGAAGAGGCTCGGCAGGTTGTGCTGATTTGGGAGGCAGCCGTCTGTAAAACAGCTCGTGTGCAGACACGCGGGTGGGCAGAGCAGCAACGGGCTGCCTGCGGGATGCAGCATGGCCTCCTCCTTCATCCATCCCTCCCTTCTGACACTCAGACAAGTGTGATAGTGGCTCCCACGGACTCTGCTGCCAGGAAAATGAGGTATATCTCTGCTCCTCAGAGGCTGATGGGACCCTCTGAGAAGCAGCTGTGGGTCAGATGCCACCGAAAGTCATGGAGGCGGCGTGCTTGAAAAAGGAAAGTGTATACGGGAAAGCAAAGCCACCACTAAATTAAATTGGTTGTGCTATTGAAGAGGGAGGCATCGTCACTGTGAGAGTATGTCAGAGTCCTGCAAGCTCGTGTGAGATGTGCAGCAAGCCTGTTGTGCTGCCAGCATGCTGAATTACTCCTTGAGTGGGTATTTGAAAGTGTAGATCACTACAGGGGATCATTATTTAATCAGTTTGAATTGGAGATTCCCCAGAAATACAACATTACGTGTTTAAAAAAAAAAAACAAATTCTAACTGTAAGTGTGTTTTCCACAGCTCTGCTCTCCTTCAAGAAAACAAGTTGGTTTTGATTTAATTCTGCCTAGAGATAACCAAAGCATCTCAGTTAAAAACCTGACCCCATGATGCCCAGGGGCGAGCTCATCCCCCTTTCCCAGCAGAGGGAGTGACTGGTGGTGGCACATCCAGAAAAGCTGCCATTGCAGGTGTAAGAGCCAAACTAAACTTCAGTGGTTTTGCAAAAGGCGTCTCCCGTTCATCCACCCAGGCTACACAAACTGGAGTTAAGCCCAGATGAGTTTGCCAGTGTAGAGCTCTCGCTGGCCACAAGCTGGCAAATGGGTTTGTTCTGTTGTGTTTACAGTGGGGAAGGGATCTCTGGATGCGACGCGATGCATGTTTAAAATCAGCAGGAGCCCCCCCAGTGAAGCAAGGTGTGCGTGCTGGTCCTGCTGTAGGTATCTTGGGAGGCATCATGAGATGCCTCAATGGGAAGTGTCCAACAAGCTCCTGTTGAGAGCTGTGGTGTGAGAAGTCCTGAGGGACCTGGAGTGGTGTCAAGTGGGTACCTGTTCCTGTTTTTTTGCATTGATGGCTTTAAAAAAGGCATCCTAATGAGATTTATGAGGCTGGTTTAAAACAGAGAAGTTGCCTTGCCAACAAGACACATGTCTGCTACATAAAAAATATGATGATGAAGGGATGGATGACAGCTTTGTATCCATAACACTTTCATCCCAAGGTGCCTTTATGCAACTGCTAAATATTTAATTTCTTATAACTTCTAGCCTTGGATATTTTTCGCAGGTGAAGACACAAAAAGCCTTCTGCCCCACATGGGTGGGGTGGGAACACGTCGGCATGGGGCAGACCCAAACCGCAGCCAGCGCGCCGTCTGTTCCCCAGCCTCTCTAACACTTTCCACTCTTATGACGCCGTCCAGCTGAGAAGTGTTTTGTGGATTTAAGGTCTGGTTTAAACTCAGAGTTTACCTTTGTAGCTGTCTTTGATTAGGAGCTGAACTTGATCTGGAGAAAATATTTCATGGCTGCTTTTCACCAGAGGAGCTGTGATTTCCTCAGGGTCGGATTTGGGCTGTTTTCCAGGCCAGTGTGATTGAGGCAGTGCAGGTCCCGAGCACGAGCAGATCATCAGCGTCAGGACACAGCCTGTCCTGTTGTCCTCTCCTAAATGGGTGGATGGCCCAAGCAGTGGCATTGGGAGATTTGTTTGTTGTCCCTATCCAATTTTCCCTACTATAAGCCCCATCCCAGAGAGGACGTACATGACTTGACCTGTTTACTGCAGCTGGTGGGAAAGGCAAGGTTCGTCCATTTGAATTTTGCTGGAAGCTGGGAAGGAGAGCTTTTCTTTTTCTCTGACCTCCTTTCTTTCAAGCTTTTGTAAAAAAAGAGTTGACATGTCAAACCAGAAAATGCTATTGATGTGGCAGGTATATTTTCTTCGTCAAAAATGGAAATTCTCCCCTAACTACTTCAGCTTGAAACTGCAGGTAAACATATTTCACTCTTATTTTTTGCTGGTAGACCAAAGGCTAGGGCTGAGGTTGGCAAAGAGACTGTGGAGGGCAATCCTCTGCCAGGGCTGTCCTGCACCCTCTGTACTGCTGGGGAGGAATGGGCAATGTGGGATGTGAACCCTCCTGTCCAACATGACATGTTAGGTGAGGGGGACCATGTTCTGGGAATACCCACTCTCCCCCAGGCACTTAGAGGTGATCAGTGGTGAACTCTGATATAGCTAAATATGCTATGGATACTCAAAGTGAAATAAATGCCACTGCTGGAGTGATGTTGTGGGTGCTTCAGATCTCTCAGAAGGAGCTCAGACATCCCTTTCCCTCCTTGGGTACACCACTGAAACGTCAACATCCCTCAGGTCCCTTCAGCTGCACACCCAGAAACCACAAAGCCCTGAACCAAAGCACTTAAATACTTCTGGCCCTTGAGGTTTAATTGCAATTCTAGATAGCCAAAATTATTCCCAGCTGCCCATAGTGCCTGAGGGTGTCCTGCCCTGAGTGTCAACCAACAGCAGTTTGAGGTTTGTCACCTCCAGCGCAGGTTTCCTGCACCGGGGCTGTTCAGGACCAGGCTACAGTGACCCGTGTCCAGCCCACATCGTTTGGGGCTGGATGTGCAGAAGGTCCCTAAAACACATATACACGGTATCCTAAAGGCAGCCAGGGTATTGAATTCAGCAAGGAAAGGGGATGCCTGAGAGCCAGACAGGCTTCTGCTGTCTCAGACCTTATGCTTTTTCAGAGCCGTCTTGAGCAGAAATGAGAATAATGGTGTAGTTGAAGTGGGTATTATAGTTTACGAAGCTTTAAGTGAAGCTCGAGGCGTGAACTATAACAGCCTTTGTCTGCCGCTGCAGAAGGAAATGTGAAAGCAGGATGGTGAATTTTGGTTTCTGAGGTCATGAGCATGTGAGGTAATAATAATAATAAAAAAAAAACCTCCAAAAAACCCCAAACCCAAACCATCTGTGACCCAGGGAAGCCAGCTGCACTTCCCCACAGCGCAGCTGTGGAGCTCAGAGCATAAGCTAGCTGGGAGCCAAATCTCACAGGGAAATCATCTCTTGTTCTGCACTCTCTCCTCCTCATCCCCTTCAGCCCCCAACAAATCCCTCTTTGATTTTTAAACTGCAGGTAATTGCAATTAAGAGGTAAATTTCTGATCCTCCTCACCCACACCCAAAGTTTAGTCATTTTTGACTTCTGTTGCCTTTAGCAGAGAAACTGCTCGTGATGGCCCAAGGCTGTGGGAGATGATGAAAAGGCTCCCACTGACCCCACTGGGGCTGCATGAGGAGCCGTTCACTACCGGTTTGTGGGGCTGGAGTCACCTGAGGACTTCCCAAACCTCAGATGTGAAAGTGTCTGTTGGAAATGAGGATTTAACCCTTTATCCAAACAAAAACCTTGGGGAGAGGTGGTGTGAGGGAAGAAAAGGAGGCACCCAAAATGTCTGGGACTCCAGTCCTTCTTAAGAGAAAGTTTATATAACATCATCAGTTGTTCACTCTGAATCAGAATGAAGTCAGTTTTACCCATATTATGTGTCTCCTGTTTCCTGGCTAGGGCATCATGCCATGCTAACACTGACTTTGTCCATCTTCCTGGGGGTCCCTCTGTCCCCAGCCCTGTTCCTGGTGCTCACAGCTCAGCGCAAACACCATCCCGGGGAGGGGGTGGTGTCCCACCCAGCAAGAATGGGGGCAACGGCTGCATTGCTGCTTTGGCAGACCAGGTCCCGAGAGGCACAGGGGAGAGCCAGCAAAGCAAGCGAGGCGGTGGCAGGGACAGCAGCGCTGTGAGCGCTCCCTGGGCACGCAGCAGCAAAGGGGGCTGTAAAAGCTGGCTTGAGCCTTCCTCCCGGGATGGAGGTCCCCAGGGTAATGGAGCCAGAGCGGGACGGCTGAGCTATCAGAGATGGCTGTGCTGTGCTCCCACATCCAGAGCCTCTCCAGCCCTCTCCAGAGGGGGAATGTGGCCTTGTACATGGTGTCCAATGCCCGGGTAAGAGGCCAGCGAGGAGCTGATGGCTCCTCTCTGTTGGGAGGTCCCCCAGGAGCCCGCTTGGGACACTTGGCCAAATTTTGGTGCAGTCTGAAGAAAATCCAGTCACCTCCTCCTGCATCTGAAAGGATTTGAAAGGGGAGTCCTTTTCGCAGGAGCAATAGTTAATGCCGACTTGTACAGTCTTTCATGTTGTGATTTTTTGTCTTTGGCTGTTCCCTAAAGGAAAATCTCTGGGTGAAACTCGCTGCAACCAGTCAGAAAAAAGCATTCAGCTCTTCAGTGTATGCTCAGTGTGAGCTTGTAACTAAGGCTTTAGTACACCGGTGAGGTTAATACGTGTGGGAGAAAGGGAAACCTAAAAATGCTTGTACAAACAGTCTTGAAGAGCAGCATGCCAGGGAGCATCGCCTCCACATGCCACCTCTCCTTGGGGGATGCAGGTGCCTCTGCTTCACCACGTGCCTAAGAATTACAGGGACACTGGGGACAGCAAAACCAGCTCTAAACCACTTACAGCTGTAAAACAAAGCAAAGGGACAAAAGTCAGGAAGGCAAATGTTACGCAACTAATTAACACCAAATATATCTATGTTATGCCAGGGACTCTCTGGATTAAGGACTCGCTCACTGACCATCATGTGCTCCAGCCTGTGCCTCCACTGGCCGGGCTGGGGTTTGGCTGCCCGCTGCGGTGATACTGGAACCCCAGGTCAGTCATGCGGGATTTGGTTCATTTTACAGTTGCACTTTAGAAAGCAGATTTGACACCAGGATGTCCCTCCAGATAAAGGGTAATGGCCATTGGGTCCTTCCAAAAGGTATGGTAAGGGACTACTGGAGAAGGTCCAGTGGAGGCTATGAAGATGCTCAGGGGACTGGAGCATCTCTCTGCTGAGGACAGGCTGAGAGCCCTGGGGCTGTTCAGCCTGGAGAAGAGAAGGCTGAGAGGGGATCTCAGCAATGCTGATCAATATCTAAAGGGTGGGTGGCAAGAGGATGGAGCCAGGCTCTTTCCAGTGGTGCCCAGCAACAGGACAAGGGGCAATAGGAACAAACTGGAACACGGGAAATTCCATCTCAACATGAGAAAAAACTTCTTTCTTTTGAGGGTGGCAGAGCACTGGCACAGGCTGCCCAGAGAGGCTGTGGAGTCTCCTTCTCTGGAGACATTCCAAACCCGCCTGGATGCGTTCCTGTCCCTACTGCTCTGGGTGACCCTGCTCTGGCAGGGGGTTGGACTGGATGGTCTCCAAAGGTCCCTTCCAACCCCCACCATTCTGTGATTCTGTGAGGGCACGTTGTCGGCTAAGGAAAGCAAAACCGATGGGTCCCAGGGCTTCCAGGGCATCATGGATGGTGGTGGAGCAAAGTTGGAGCTTAAGCTCAGCCATGATGTTGGCCGAGTGTCACACAATGTCAGCGTGCTTCGTGCATCGTAAACCCCCCCTCTTTTCTGTAATCCTTTTTCCGTTTCTGTCTGTTACATTTTGCATAGCTACTTCCACGTGTCTCTGGTGCAAACCCGTGCCGACCCCACGGGTGAGTCCCAGCTCGTACCTCCAGCCGCGTGTGCTGGGGCTGCCCCTGGCTTCCACGTCCCTGAGCTGAGTGTCCCGGCCGAGGACCTGCCCTTCATCCTCGGGGGGCTCTCCCGACGAGCATGCAAATGGTTAAGTGGCTCACACTGCCTGCTCAGGAAAGCACTTTGTTTGCCCTGAAGTGGGGTGAGAAAAAAATCTGGAAAAAAGGACCTCTGGGAGACCTTGTAAGATTAAGCCAACATACCAAGCTGCTGAACAATGGTTGACATAGCAGGGCTCCACTCCCCGTCCCTCCCCCGGCTCCTATAGATCACAAACATATGCTCTGTGCATGCAGGCTCGCAGTCTTTTATTTCACTATGTTTCAGTTCCCGTCTATCGTCTCTTTTTATTCCGCATGTGACACAAAAGTTAATTTGAGAAAAAGGATAAAGTGTCACATTCTCTTGAGAAATGAACATGTAAATGGCCTGGAAGCAACATCATTTTTCTCTCTTTCTTTCTTTTTTTTTTTTCCCTCTTCCCTACCACGAAAGCAGCATTAAATCTGCTCTCCTGAGCTGCCATTTCGGTTGCCGCTTCCCTGGCATCAGGGAGGATGGATGGGCCAGTGGTGGAGCAAAGCTCGGGGAAAGGGGTTTGGGAGTCACCCTACCCCCATCCTAAGGCACTCACGCTGCTGGGATGGGGACGTGGTGCCTGGGCAGACTGGTGCACCATCCAGTACAGCCCCGCTCTGCCAGCCCGTGCCAGGGGACACGGTGGACCTGGCTGGTTGGAAGGTCCATCTGGGATGGGCAGTGGGAGCACATCCATGCCCATCCCAGCACAACGGATGTGTCGGTGGGTGCGGATGCACCGAACTGACCAGCGGGACGTGGCTCTGGCTTTCAGCAGCCCTCAGCTTTTGGGGTCATTGAGGATGAGGCACATGATGGTGCACTTACAACAAGGGGTTAAATGCGGGTGTCCTTCACATGTGCCTTCTACCAGCAAGAATAACAGTGAAGACAAAAATGAAGGATTTTTATTGATTACTTTGGAAGGAGGACTACCGTTTTGTAGTGACTTTTGGAATGGGAGGGTATAGGCACACATCAGAGGCTCCAATTATGCAGAGAAAAATACACAGCTCTAAAAAATAACCCTCCCTTAGAAAGACTTCGGCACTATAACAAAATATTAATGTTTAAAGATATTCCTTCTTAATATTTCAGGAAGCAATTGGAAGTCCCACAGTATAGTTCATTCTACTTTTTAAATGGAAATATTTAACTTGGAGCAACAGAGCTCACATTGGCTCCAAGATAAACTTTCCTTGGCAGTTGCAGCTCGTGTATAATGCTAAAAGCAGCTCCATCTTTGGGGTGGCATTTTTTTTTTAGCTCATCTTGGAAAGCCAAGCTCCGAATTAAACGGAGGGCTTGAGCAGCTGCTATTTTGCCGACGAGTCCAGAAGCTCGTCTGTGGCTGGGGAGCGGGGGAGAAGGGCTGTCTGGAGGGGGAGGCAGGATCCGCGCAGAAGGTCGGGCTAATTAAATCTGGAGAAGTCACCAGAGAGCCCGGTGTTTCTGCATATTATATCTTCAAAGCTTTCCCTTGTGCGGGGCGCGATAAGAAGAGGGTCATCTTGACACTTTCATCTTCTCCTGAAAGGGCGAGTGTTGAGCTAAATAAAGAAATAAATACATGTTGATTACACGGGGAGGGAGGGACAGGAATATCCGCCTGTTCAAACAGCTAAAGTGTCTCCCAGGGCTCCATGTGCTCCTTCTGCTTATTAATAGTGTGATTTTTTTTATTACTATTATTATTTTAATCTGCCGATCAAGTGCTGTATTGCGTGCGCTCCTGTTTCCACGCGTACCCGCTGGCCTCCGCGGCAAGCCAGCCTTCGCCAGCGCTCGCGCGTCTCCCCACCTGCAGAAACACGAAAGAGGAAAAGCAAATGCGCGCAGGGTGTGGGCCGTGTCCTGTGGTCAAGGCTGTGATGAAGGCAGGGCTGGCGCAGGTTGTCCCAGCGCACGAGCATCCCTGTTGCAGTGTCACGGCTTGTCAGTGTCTGTTTTCTGCCCTTGGAAATGCTCGGCTCCAGCAAGTTTCTGTAGCTGGGAGCACTTGGCGTGGCTGAAAAAATCGAACCTGCAGTGCACAAAACTACAGATTTGGAGATTCATAGGAGAAAAACCTACCAGACTGCCCAGGCATCCTCCAGTGCCATGTTCATGCGAGAGAGCCCGGGTGCGGGCTCAGCACCGCAGGGCAGCTCCCCGAAAGCTGCCCTGTGCTGGGGAAGCACGAGGCTGGTGGAACCCCTAAAACTCCAGAAAACTGCAGAAAACTAGGTGAAAGTTCCCAGTGGTGGGGTTTTTTTCTTGCAGGTCCTCTAGTGACTATTTCATTTCTAAGAGTTGCAGTTGGCAATGGAGATTCTGAAGCCTTAAGGCTGAAGGCTCATCTTTGGAGGGGCTGTCCTGGCGTGGTGAGTAGGGCAGTGGCTGCGGAAAGGCAAAGCAGTGACTCCAGAGTGATTTTGCACACCAGAATTAAACCCTCCTGAAGCCTATGGATTGCTGTTCACTCTGATGGCCTGAGGGACAAAACTGAGTTGTTCCTGTTATTTACCAAAGTAAAAGAAAAAAGAAGACACAGTGGTCTGCGGATTAAAACGCGTTACAAGCATGTATGTCCTAACAGTTTGCTGGACCACAAGTCGTCTCAGAGAGATGAGCTTGCCTTTTTTAGGGCTAATACAGCATACGAGCCTTCAGCCTCAGGGGATTACACCAAGTGGTTACTCCTCGAGGCTTCATGATGAGTCCCAACAAGGCAGAAGGTGGCTTCTTCAGCTCCTGCACTGCCTTCTGGATGGAGACATGGACCTGTGGGCCAGCGCAAAGGCCGCTCGCAGGCTGGTGGGCAGCTGGAAGTCCCACCAAAACGACTGAATTCCTCTTTTGCAGCTCAGACATATAAACTCGGGAGTGGAAAATGAGGATATGTCTGGGGAAAGCCAGACGTGCAGAAGTCGTGGTCGGCTTTCCGTGCTGCTCCGGTCAGGTATGGCAGCGGCAGCCGCGGCTTTGCCAGCGCACCCGGCTCATGTTGGTGGCTCGGAGGGCAGCAAGGGAGCATTGCTGTGGGCCTCAGCCTTGTCCCAAGGCACCTACAACTGCCCGCTGCAGGACGTGATATCAGGCTAGATGATAATTATAGAGTGAAATGTCAGCCTCATTCACAGGAGCATCATTACCCATTAGCTAATTAGGCATTAGCCATTCCAGCACTGCTGTTAGTTGCTTTTTAAAAAGCCACTGGATATTAGGAGAGAGAAACACTTTGAAATTGCACTTATGATAGTAGGTTTGAAAGAGCAGGGAGTCCTCTGATGCTTTCAGAAAAGCATATTAGAAAGCAATGGCTGATTCACAAATACATCTTCTTTTTCCCAGCTCAGAGGTGAGGAAAAGAGGAAATATGTCCACATTTCTGAATGTGTCCTATGGAAAAGGACATGATTTCATACGGGCAAGGATGTGAACTCACAGTGACTCGGGGTGCTATTCAGTAGCTGTAATGGGACCAGTGAAAAGTTTGGCAGGGACGCTGTGCTTGATTGAGATCCACATTTCAACTTCAGATTATATATTTGGGTGTGAGAAAGTCTGCTTTCTGGGGATAACTTTGAGTTTTAACTTAAAAACCTGAACCTTTAAAGACTGAAATGGCTTTTGGTGGTTGCTCTAAACCTTCTCCCGGTGCTCGTGGGATCATGGTTCACCCTTTCCCAGGGGAGAGGTCCAGGGCTGCTCTCTCCTACGTGGCAGCTCAGCAGGACCCCCATTCCGGCACGGGCCAGTCTTTGCTTTTGGTAACTTCACAGTAAAACTCTGTGTTTCCACTTCGCTCTGAGTGGCCCAAACATGACAGTTCACAGGAGACGTTGTGGTTTCCTGCCTGTCGTGTACCGCATGGAAACCTCCACGGGCTCGCTCTGAAACTCCCTAAAAGGAAAACTAGCAAAGATGGATGGGAGTGGAGAGCTCTTGGGAGGGCATGTTTTGGCTGGGTTTCAGTCCCAGGCTGCAGACTAGCTAACCTGTTCCCTTCAACACCACATGCCTCTGAGCGAGAGCTACCTGTGACTGCTCTCACTGCTTTTTTGCTTCAAACATCAGCTGCCAAAGCTCTTTGGCTCCAAAGGGCTCTGCTGTATCCTCGTCCTCTCCATTCGCAGTAAGAACATAGGGCAGGAGGGAGACTCTCCTTCAAGCATCCAGAGCAGAGAATAGATGTGGTGGAAGGTGGCTCTTCTCACAACAGAACAGGGAAAAGGAGAAGATCCATATTTATATAGATCTGTCATCTACATATAAACCTGGGGAATAAAGAGCAATTTTATGTACATTAGATAAGGGAGCCATGTTCTCCTTTTAAATGAAGCAAAGATTAAATTGGTCCCAATAGGATGACTCTTAATTCCTTCCATTTATATATTCTTGTTTTATTATGCTTGTGTGATAGCAGCGCTTTGTAAGGCAGAATGAACAGATAATGTAATCAAAGAAGGTCCATAGGAGTGATTTGCCTGAGTTATCAATATTTCTGGTGCTACTTTCTGGGTTATTTTCTTTATATGTCTCCATCACTTCTCGGCATTTCTGTTCTGCATTTAACAAGAGTCTGGGAGAAGCTTTTGCTCCTCTGCCTGCCACCCTAACGGCAAACAAACACTCTCCCGACTGCCTCCTGACAGCCCAATTCACTCCAATCTCAGCGTGTTATGTTTCCATTCAGTGTATCTTCGTACTTCTCAGCCTGCAATTAAGAAGCAAATATGGCCCAGGCACCTCCTCTCCACGTTACGGCACAGAGAAGGCTTTTTTATGGCAGGCAGTAAAAGCATTGCAGCAACCAGGTTTACCAGTGATGCTGAGCACTAACGAAACCCATGAGCTGCTCTGAGCATACTGACGTCCAAAATCCAGCATGCACCACAACGCCTGCTATGGATGGTCCTGGCCCTGAGGCACTGGCCAAGCTCCAGCTGCCCCTGGGCCATGATTTAGCAGGTATTTATACGCATGTGGGGCAGAGGAGAGTTAAAAATGGAAAGGCATGGACAAAAGTGCCCAGCTGAAGTCAAGATTCAAGTCTGGAAATTGAGAGAGATGCTATGTGAGCAGGACACGTGTTGGCTTGGTGGTCTTGAGAAGCTTCTCCAGCTCCTTCAGCATGCAACAGCCAAGGCTTTGGAGGGAGGAATGAAGGATGCGAGTCCTTACTCCTGGCTTGTGGGCTATGATTGATTTGGTTTGAAAATGGTGTATTTAAAACTAGGAAGTGTCTGGAACCAGTGTGAGACTGAATTCCCAGTAATTTAGGGAGACAAAGTACAGAAAAAGGGCTGCGGTAGGTATTATGGGAGTGTTGTACATCTGCACAGTGCAAAAGTACTCCAGAATAAACACAGAGAAGGGAGGGGGGGAGGAAGGGGAGAACAGGCTGTAAATAGGAATATTGGTGCCCTGGGAGGGCAGGGCAGGGAGGTGAGGAGAAGCACATGGGTCAGTGCCGCATAAATTGGCAGGGCAGGGAGGTGAGGAGAAGCACACGCGTTGGTGAGCAATGGGTCGGTGCCACATAAATTCGCAGGACAGAGATGCGCCGTGTGGAAACGGCTCCTTCGGCTGGGGCTTGTTTCCAGTATACGGCGAGGTCAGAAGGGAGAGGCGAGGCGGTGGGTGGTGTGTCAGCTCCCGGACACGTCAGAAAGCCCCGCAGCGGTGGCAGCGGCGGCACCGCCACGGTCATTGCCCAGAGACCCCGGAGCGAGCCAGCGTGAAGATTGAATTACGGAGGGGCCGTGGCCCTGTCCCCGCGGGCAGCGGCTCGCACCGCCGGGCCATGCGCTGCGCCGCAGCGGTGTCGGGCTGTTCTGCGCGAGATTTCTGTACCTGGGCACTAACTACAAAAGTTCAGATTTTGGAGCAAAAGCCAAACTGAGCAGCTGCTGGGTTTGGGGTTGAAGCACAAGCTTTTCTCTTCCTTTGCCATTGAAGCCCAGGACGTTTTCTTTTGGTGGGTGAAAATTTCTGTGGTTTCTTCACAAATGGGCTTTCCTCATCAAGATATGGCCTGGAAGAGGGGAGGAACCTCGCCGTGCGTTTGTCCCGGGCTGTGGCAGACGGGTGAAGCCCATGGGCAGTGCTGCCCCAGGCACCAGCGGTGGGTTTAAGCATCGGGTGAGGTCGGCTCTGCCCCAGCCTGGTCCCAACGGCTTCCAGGCATGAAACACAGAGCCAGGAAAAATCCCTCTGCTCTGAAGGAAATTTAGAATAAAATAAAGGGGCAATTTTATTTTTTGCCTGCTTTAGCTCCAGCAACCTTCTTGGTGTTGTGCCAGGAGGGGTCTTTGACCCTGCGTGCCCTGGTGCTTATCGAGGCAGGTTATGTTTCAGTTGTCCATACAGAGGCACTTACCCTCTCTGTGCAGCAGTAAATTTTATTGAGAGCGAGTGCGTGTTAAATACTTTCCTCAACAAATGTGTGCATGGGGGTGTATATATACAGTTTAATAGTTATCACTCTATACTTAATAGGATTACAGAGATCTGCAGACAAATGAACATATCGCTATATAGCCTTATCATCGCCTGATAAGTAAAAGCCTAAAGATTGTTGAGACAATTATGTTTTGATATTCATCTTAATACTTGTTCAGGAGACAAAATGAATAAATCGCTGGTACTGCAGCCTCAGCCGAGAGGCAGGCACGAGCGAGAGCTCCCCGATGCCTGCGGCACCGATCCGGCCCTTTTCTGGCCGGCTGTCAGGTACAGCATCCGCGCTGGCGCTGCAGGGTCAGGCTGGAGTGTTGCTCATCTCCAGTCTCTGCAAGATGGACACAACCCAAATACACACCCACCGAGTTCCTCGCAACAGCAGCTCCCTGAGGGCTTCCCAAAACTGTTGTTGTCACCCCAATTTCCACAAGGAAACTGAGGCACAGGACAGGATTGCGCCTTGCTCCCTGATCCCTGAGCACCTCATGGAAAAGTGGCGTCAAAACCCTCAAGTTGTGGGTTCATAGCTCCATGACTTAGTGCTCCCTTGCTCCATCCTGCCACGAGGCTGAGCTCAGGCTCTGCTCCTCCCAGCTCCGGTGTGTGATGGTGACAAGAGCACCATCCCACAGCCAAAACCCTGTCCCGGCATGTAGCCCCGACCCAGCGGGGACACAGCTGAGGTTGAGCTCTTGAGCACGTCCTGAGCGGCTCCAGTGCTTCACAGCACAAAGGCAGCAAATTTCACATTCCCTTTGCTGGATTTGCTTCTTTTCCTCCTGCATCCCAGGTGGGCAGCTCCGGGGTCGGAGCAGCAGTGCGGACCCACACTGACACCGGGTCCCCACACATCTTCTGCAGAGACTGAAGGGACGCACCGGTTAAATATTGGTAATCACCCTCCACCAATGCTCCCCCACCGCCTCGCTGCTGGCTGTGGCAACCACAAAAAAAGGGCTTTTTGTAGTTCCTCTGTCAGTACGGAGCAGGGGGATGGGGAATCGGAGCAGATAGAAGAGCCTTGCTGGGAGGGAATATTCCCACCCTTTGGTGTCCTGTACTTTTTGGCCATATTCTTGTGATAGTCTGGAAAAGCTTTCTGGAGATATTGAAAACAGCTGCCCTCCTAATTAGGGTTGGGAATATTTGTATTACGGAAAGCGTCAAATTGCTTCATTACAACAAAACCAGGAGACACTTTGATCCAGAAAATTAGATGACTTCAACTTTGTATGAAGTTGGAGCTCTCCTTAGCATTTGAGAAACAAAGCATAGGAAAATAAAGCAGGAGATGCTCTCAGCGATGAGGTGTGGGCAGGCGTTCAGGAGTGAGCGGTGCGGTGTTAGTCAGCACGTTGTTAGTCAGCTCACGGTGCTTCAGACCGTGAGCAAAGGTCTCAGGTCATGCCAAGCGATATGGCTAAGGTGGAAAATTTACAACCAAGTAAATGGTAAAACAATAGTGTGCATTGGAAATAACATCAACATTCTTCAAAAATAATTGATTATGTCATAAGTCTTTCTTTAAATACGTGGAACGCCGTTGAAACCTCTCCAATTTTCTTTGAGTAATTTCAATTTAATCCAAACCCATGTTTTTCTAGTGGGAACCATTTCAGAAAGGACTATGCGATGGTTTAAAGCAGCTTCCCCCGACAGCAGCCTCCAGTCCAAACCATGCCGGGCTCTAGTGGAACAAGGAGCAGAAAAAGCTCATTTCATGTTATTTTGGAGCTCAGGCCAGGATTTGCAGGTAGGGCTCAGTCTGGGGGGGCTGCATGGATCCTCCCTTAGAGGGGAACGTGCCCAAAAGCCAGGAGCTGCATCTGCAGCCGGTCTGGGACATCGCTTGCAGAAGGGCTGCCCGCGGGGAGCAGAGCTGGGCTCAGCTGTGCTGCTCCCCATGCTCTCCATGTGAGCAAGCCGCCTTCAGCTTGAATCTCTAATCTCTTCTTATCTCTACATCCTTATTCCAGACAGGCTTTTCCCCCTAACAGGGTGTAAAGAAAGCAGGGGGATCTACTTGCCATTACCTGCATTGAAATAACACCGGAGGGTTGTCATCTTTAAATCCCACCAGGCAGATGTTTTTGTAACATCTTAAACCTAACCAATGAACCCAGAATCAACCTCCCTAATAGAAAAGGGAGATAAAAGATTCATCCTTCCACATACTTTAACAGTAGGAGAGCAGTGATATTTCAAAGGCAAGACAGACATCCTGGAGGTGAAGGCAAAGGACGCGTGGGAAGCACAGAAAGGATGCAGACTTTAAAGGTGAATAGGAGGGCATCCATGCTCAGCACTATGAACGCTTCGGTCACAAGATGAGACCTCTTGATTCCACACTGAAGTGGAATTGCACATTTCTGGCTCTTATTTACTCCGCAAACAGAAAGTAAGAAATCCAGCCCCGCTCGCTTCCAGGGAGAGCGGCTGCTCTTGCCGCGATGCCCTCCTGCCGAGAGGGGCTTGGGGTGTCCTGTCCAGCGCACACGCTGCTCTTATCCACCTTTACAAGACAGCTGCAGGTGGGGTGAATAGCTGCGTATCTGCAAATGTTTCCATAGAATAAGCAGGCACTGATTTACCAGGAGCTGAGATGGTTTTAGCCTCCAACAACTCCGAGTGCAGCTGAAGCCGTGTAGCCTGGCACCACGCGCGCTGGGGCTGGCCAGGCAAAACAAGCCCCAGTCTTTAAACGGGGATCCTGTGTTCGGGAAGTTTGGAACTATTGTGTAAATACAGCAAATGTGGCATCTTCCACCCCGAGCACCCCACCTCCCCCCTGCAATGCGTTCATATACCTGTGTTTATATGGAAATTACATGCAAATCAGCAAAACTACTGAGAAGCAGCTGAAGTGGTTGTGAAAAGTGGTATTTTTCTCCTAGTAAATTTGCTTAGTTTTCCTCTCTCTTTCTTTTTTGGGTCCCCATCAATGCGTGAGGTGTCTTACCCAGCTCTGCGCAGGGGCTTTCCAGGGAGCTGGAGAAGCGGGCGCGCGTGCTGCTGTTCGCTTTGGTGGAAGCAAGGGTGGCTCTAAATTCCCTCTGAGCCAAACAAAACAGCATAGAAAGGACATTAAATTCCTTTCTGTAAGGCACTAGAGAAGGTATTTACTAGGTGTAGAAGACTTTTTAAAATTTTTATTTTAGTTATAACAGGGGAAGGGAGAGCGGGCAGTGAGCACCGAGCCCGAGACTGGCAAGGGCAGGCAGTAGGAGCTACGTGGAAAAGGGGGCAAGGTACAAGGTGATGGCCTGGGACACGGGTTCAGCGTGTTACTTCGGTGCCTGAGGGCTGTTTTATTTTTAAAAGTCTAAAAAACAATCTTGTTTAACATGTTGCCCAGGGGACAGTCCCTCCCCTCAGCCATCTTTTCTGGCACGGAGTCGCCAACCAAGGCAGCGCCGAAGCCATGCTGAAGGAGAGACTGCTTCTCCTCGTGCGTTGCGAAGGTGAAGCGGCTGTCACACAACACCTTGGGTACAAAATATTGACACAACTTTATCCAATTACGTTTTGAAGCTGTGGGACAAAAATCTGTCGACGGCTGTTAAATGTGATGGCATTATCTGTGTCTCTGGAGGTGTGAAGCTGTGGATCACCAGATGTGGAGAGACTACGCAGGGAATCTGTCCATATGGGCTTGCCCTGGATTTACAGTCTCTTTTAGATGCTTGCTCTCAGTCACTGTCCAAAACTGGGTATTATATGGAATTCTGGTGCTCCCTATTGCGCTGAAGGCAGGAGGGAATGGCACGTGCAATGGCCACCTCCTCATCCCCCCTTGGCAGGACAGCCTGGGTGAGGAGGGAGCAAAGAAATAGCCCAAAACAGAGCAAGTAGAAGGTAAATTGTCCAGCCCTTGAAGGCAAGAGTGGGAGCTTAGGTAAGCAGAATATCTGCCGCTGGCTGGTGCGTGGCTGGGAGCTAAGGCAGAGGTGGGCAGCCCCAGGGGTAAGTGCAGGGGAAGTTTTAATGACAAAAGTGGCCGAGCCCTCTCGCTGCCCTCTGAAAAAGGTGCTTAACCCAACAGTGGGATGGTTCTCATCTTGCAGAGCCACCGTGGCAGCACAGGGGCAGAGGCAGCTCCTGTCAAAGTATTTTGATTTCTCAGCTTTGCCTCTCCTGGCGCTGGTTATACCCACGTTTTGGCTCGGCCGGTTGCAATGTGCAACGCAGTCGTCTACTCTCCGGGGAGGACAGTGAGTGGCAGTGCCCCACCGGGGCAGGGACGAGGACACCTCCGTCCTTGCGGCATTCCCGAGCTCATCCTGCTGCTTCAGAGGAGGGAAAGGCAAAGACAACATTGCAAGTAGGGAATTTCCATCGTGTGACTAGTGAAGAAGAGCGTTTCTACCCAAGCCCGGCACAGGTTAGGGTTAGGGGCAGCCCAGCCTTTCGCTCTGCACTGCTGGTCCCACGTGGGTGAGGTGCGCCCAAAACCTCAGTGCAGCAGTGCTGCGCTCTCCCCTGAGCACCAATTCCATGGGGGATACGTGCGTTATTACGGGAACAAACTGATGTGCAAGTTGGCTGGTTTTCTTTTGTTTTTCTTTTTTCTTCTTTTTTTTTTTTTAANCTCTGGGTGAGCAGCAATTTAAAAAAAAAAAAAATCACTATTGAAGGTTTTTAATTCAAGTATGAATGTGCCTTCAGCTGGGGCAACTGATTGCCTCTTCCCTAAGGGAATAAGCTGTCTTATAAAGCACCATTCACTGCTATAATGGCCAGCTCCCTTTGGGGCAAAACACTGCATTTTAACTAAAAGGGGTTTGTATACAAACAAGACTTAATGCATCCCAACCAAAATTGCCCCTTCCCCCTGCCACACCAGCGGGGATGTTCCCAGGGCCCCCACCCGCAGCCCGGCGGTGAATAACAGCGGGTCCCCTGGCAGGTTCCAAACCGGGACGCGGGGATGATGGCGGGGCCAAGCCTGGGCGTGCTCCAAGGCACACAAAGGCAGGGAAATACCAACACCAGCACACGCAGCCAAATTAAAACTGGGATGACGGAAAGGCGGCAGGGTTGAATGCCCTCCCTCTCTGCCGGCAGGGGGGCGAGGGTTGCTACCTCTGCACAAAAAGGCAGAATAACAGACAATTAATTAGCAGCAGGACTGGTTGCATGGGAAAGACACACCGTGCCACCGTTGATTTGCATGCAAATATCCCGTGGGTAGGGAGGATTGGAGGGGGCTGGCAGGAAATGATGGCTGGGAGGGTTTAACCTTGAATATTGCAAAAGGCATCGCTTCTGCTTATTTTGACACATGTGTGGGTCAGCCAGACCACGGAGGAGAATAATTAGGGAGGGAAAGGAATGCAAACTCCTATTATTGAAGATACCTGGGGGCTAACGGCATGAATACATTTGTTATAATTGACCCGTGGCCCGATGATGATAATTCCTCTGTAGAGATAGCCACTTAATCTATTCCGTGTGCCAACATGGATGTGCGAAATAATTGCAACCTTGGCTCAATCTCGTTCCCACTCTTCTGGAGAATAGCTAATTTATGACAGAAAATAGTGACTAATGTTAGAATAAACAATATTATGACTCAAGTGACTTATGAGTGCTGCAGATATGATGCACATTTAATAGGACATGACTTATCCAGACATGTAATTCTTTTTCTGAGTGGAGTAAAGTAAGTGTGGCAGAAATGCCAGAAACAGCTTTGCAATTGGAATATGCAATTTAAAATAAGTAAAGATTACTCCCAGGTAGTTTATTGCTTTAACTACATCAAGGCAGGTCCCTGTAGCAGACTGCATAATGACTCTCATTTCATTTTTGGTTTGTGTCAAATATCTTCAGTTAGTTTTGCTTTATTGGCTTCATGCAATTTATTGCAGCACTAGAATGTGATTGTAATGCAACTAGTATTTTAGTTTTATCTTCCACTGGTAATTTTTCTTCTTTATGGAGCTTATACTGTCTGCATTAATAAAAGCCATAGAAATTATACAGCGTGGAACCATGTTTTAGTAAGTGCCGGTTCACTATAGAAACACCGAACTAGGATGGCCGATCTCCAGCCCAAAGGCCGACAGAGCCGCACTGGCTGACGCGCTACGGGGATGCTGCACGGCACCTCCTGCGTACACCACTGCTTTTCAACATTACTCAAACGCTCGTGTTTGTCAGAAGGAAGCAGGGAGTGAATTAATCTCGCTTAATAGCAGCTGCTTCTCCAACACGTCAATGGCTCAAACGGCTCAAAACTGTCAGTCCGAGCACCGGTTTGAGGGGTTTGCGTGGCGAGTCGGGGCCATGGTGCCTGAGCAGGAACGGCCCTTCCGTGAGGAGGCCCTTCCATGAGGAGGCCCTTCCGTGAGGAGGCCCACTCTTAACGAGCGCCCCGCTTTCGTTGCTTAACGTGTGCCTAGTGACACCGCTGCTGCCGTGGAAAGGAGAGGGTTAACGGTCAAAAGAGCAACGGGGGGTTTCAAAGGCGGGAGTTTCGTGCAAGCTGCCTCCCCCGCCGCGGGCAGGGACCCGGCACTGGCGGCGACCAGCAGCTCCTGTCGCAGTGTTTAAAGCTAGATGTCGTGACTTCTTTAACCTCCCTCGTCCTTCTGTAAAAACCTTCTAGTGTGCCAAGGAGTACGATCAACTGAATGCACTAATATGTACAAATACGTGAGGTGCTTGGCTACCCCCCGCCGCAGGCCGTGCCGTGGGCACGCAGTATTTGGTGGCCAGGGCTACGGGCTGGTTTGCCCCACGCGTGCAAGGCTCACCTGAAAAACTCACAGGACCTTAGTAAATTTTGGGGGGGTCGATTAATTCATCCGAGCAGCTTGGCTGTCCAATTTTGAGCACGTGACTCTCAGCAAATATTTTCTGTGCACAATTTCTACGGCTCTTTTGGCATTTCATATCCCATATACTATCAGACTCCTCTTCCTCTCACGCACAGCCAGACATCTCTCCTCAGCTGCATCCCCAGATAGTAAAACATCTTTCGTTAACATGAGTGGTACTCTCACTTCTCAGCAGGGGTGCTTCCCTCCCCAATTTTGGTTTGCTTTGGCCACGGCAGCGAAGGTGCCCCAGGGAGTTTTGGCCAGCTGCAGCATTCACACGCTGCTTCCTGGGACCCCAGCTCACCCCTCGGCTTTTTTTTTTTTTTGGTAGGAAAACATAGTAAAAAAGGCCAACAAACAGGAGTGAAAATGTTTGCGTGCAGCTTGGGAGGCCAGCTATGCGAGAGCCCGAGCTGACTGCCCCGAGAGGGCGGCCCGCAGAGCTGCTGCCAACATCTGATGGCTGAGGTTTATCGAGGCATTTCTAGGAACCAAACTTCCGAACCCCACTGCCTTTGAATGGGAGCCGGGTACCTAATTCTCTTCGGCTCTCTTAAATTTGCAGGCAAAAAAATATCCAGTGTAAACAGGGGGTGGAGTTTTGAAAGACCGATTGTACTTGCTGTGAAATGAATTTCCTTTAAAGCTGCATTTATTGCACTCCATGGCCCCCATTAATCAGAAAGTTATATCTGGCCTTCACATTATGGTGAAAGAAGTATGTGAAATATTCCTAAGCTGCAAAATCACTCAGGACTGGGTTGGTTTGGTTTTTTTTTTTTCCTTTGCATTTGATTTCAGCATGGAAAATAAGTCACTTTTTGTTAATGTCTAAGGGCCCAGTTGTGAACTTGGCTTTGTGCAGGGGGGAGCCCCGCTCCCATCTGGTCCAGCGCAGCCTTCGGGCAGCCTTCGCCACGGCGCCCGACGTGCAACGGGGTGGTAATTCATGGTATCTTTCGGGGGGGAGCAGGTAGGGGTCTGAAATGTGTCTTGGAGAAGTGTGGGAGGACTTGTCAAGGTGAGGTTATTCCTAAGGAAGGCTGACTTTACAGACTTTGGTTGTCCCAAAAGCTCTTTTGTAAGAAACTGGGATTTGGTTTGACTCTAAAACCCTTGGCTATAATGTAACCTCAAAGCTTAAAAAAATTAAAATCTGCAAGAAGGCTGAAATAACGTCTATTTTCTCACTTAGTGTCAATGTAATAATTTTTGTAAGACTGAAGGTATGAATCTGACAAGAAAAAAAAAAAGGAGCGAGGACTTTTTTTTTTTTTACATAAACCAGTAACCTGCACTTCATAGGAGTAGGAAAACGCTTTCCATTAGAGTGTGTCTGTTTGAGATGCTCAGTGTAAGGCTTTTGAGGCCGGACTTATTTCTTCAGTGAGTATATGTTCACAGCAAGGTCTGATCTCTGCAGGGTCTGTAATGGCAACAACAATGCAGACCATAAATAATACATGCTTCTAAAAACACGTGGCTGTCCCTGAGGCCTGCCCACAGACTGGTCATGGCTGGCCAGTAGATTTTAAATTTGTTGACTCCTGTATACACAAACATAACATTAACCACTGTTTCATGGGAAGGGTGAAAAAAAATCTGCGGCAACGCTCCGTTGAACAACTTTACCTTTGTGAGTATATTCCCATGGCTAAGGGAGCTCCTGCAGTGTTTCACAGGGGTTTGAGTCCCTTCTGAATAGGAACAGGTTTCTGCTAAGAGGTATCTTTATACCGCTATAGAGCAGCAGCGACAGAGCATCTGTCAGTGTGGGTAACCCCACTTCACCTTTCTTCCAGTAAAGAAATTATTTTGGTAAAATTACTGTGGGTAAATAAGAATTCACTTTTGTAAAGCCTCTTTTTGATGATGCTAAATGAATTCCCAGAGGGTGTATAAACTTTCTCACAATGATGACCATTTGCAGAACAAAGAGGCAATTTTTTTCTCATTTCAGTGTTTTCTGACATTTTCCCCCTGGGGGGATAAATGGGGCCATTATTCTATCAGCTTCCCTGGCGTCTGCAGAGCCTGCGTGGGGATGCTCGGGTGCCTCCCGTCTTCAGGCTTTGCTCCAAGCCTTGGTGCTCTGCCGTGACACTCCGCTGGCCTGAGGTGGCGTCTGAGCGCACCAGCCTCTAATTTGGGAGCAGCTTCCCAAATTCCTCAGCCCCTGAGCTGAAGCTGTCACACTGGGAAGGTATTTAGGTATCTAATTGCTATCCCCTTCACAGGGAGTTGGGGGCTAGATGCCACCCAAAAGGCGCCGAGGCAGAAGGAGCCCCGTGGGGCTTTCGTGAGAGGAGGGACTCAGCACCCGCAGGTGGGTGAAAAACAAAATTCCCAGCAGAGGGTTTATGTTACAGATCACTCCAGCAAAAAATCTTCTGATCTTTAGCCTGACGATACGTATCTACCTGTCACCATCCACACTCAGCAATGCTGGTCCTGATGGATTATTCCCCCCCGCCGACGGGGAGGGTGGGTAAGGAAGCTCAAGGGTGGATCCCGGGAGGAAAGAGGGCACGTGTGTCCCGGGGCCAGGTTGGCAGGTAGGCAACTACAGCCCGTGGTCCCCACTCATTTGGCAGCTGCCAACGCGAGTCCCAACCCAGCCACAGCTCTGTCATCTTGTATAAATCTCCTGTAGTGTGCTCACAGTTTCTGTTTGGTCTCTGAGAGCAGCAGAGATTAGGAAGGCAGACAGAGCAGGGACGGAAAGGAAACGGCGAATAAGAATAATGTATGTGGGAATGCTTGGTAAGGAGAGAAAGTTTAAAAAAAAATTTCCTTTTCAATATCATCTGCTGTACAAGTGCTTCCAGGGAGGGTAAAAATCTCACTGCAGACAGGTTATAATCCTTATCAATACAGTAAATGGAACTATCAAACTGGAAAAGATCACATGGCAGTTAAGATAAAGGTTTGACTTGTCCCAGCACCGGGCTTATCAGGGCTTAGCAGTAAGTGAGTTTTGTTGCTTAGACTGCATTTAAAAAGTTCATTGATTTGCAGCTAATACCAAGTTGTCATAGTTTCATGAGTAAGAGCTTGCGGTTTGCAGAATCAAAGCCTTTTTCTAAATCAATAAGAACAGATTCAGGGAGATTGCTGGAGCCCACTGAGGCAGACAGAGAGAGGCAACCAGCACATTTACCCAGGACGTGACGTGAGAGAACGAATGTCCCAGGCCTCCAGATCCTCTCCGTGTCTGCACCAAAGGTTTTGCATGAAAACGTGAAATTCTCATCCTGGAAGCAGATGGGCTGCTGAAAGGGTAACGTCAGTGACCATCAGGCTGCCTCCTGTAAAACTCATATGAAGTAATTAGCCGATTGATTTGGTCTCTGGTGGCCTGAGACACTGTATTTCCTGCATCGCTCCAGTCAATACCATTGGATTTTCACACCGCTGCTGGCACAGAGGATGCAGCAATGCACACACACACGGCTGTGGTGTGGCTGGAATGGGGGATCCCCTCCAAGATCCCACCACCGCTTCCTGGGCCCCAAGCTCCTCCCTAGGCATCTAGTGGAGGCTTCAAACTCAAAAGAAAGGAGCCTCTCAGTTAGCAGGTTCCCCTTGCTTTTCCTGTCTCTTCATCATCATCATCTATTGCCCAGAGGAGCTCAGGGCTTTAAGCTTCCCCGGTGGTTTTCCGTCATGCCCAAGAGATAGCCCTGGATGTGCTCCAAGGACCCTGCTCCTTCCCACCAGCACCACCCGGCTTGCACTGCTGCTGCTCCAGCAAGACAAACCGCCCCCACTCCTCCAACCGGGGCTGCCTTCTGCCCGTCTACTAGCCTAATTCCCAACCAGAGATGTCTTCTGCCTGTCTGTTAGCCTAATTCCTTGAGAAAAAAAGCCTCGGGATACCACACACTGGGTCTATCTGCCTCAAGAACCGTTGGCCAATTTCAACTGAATTTGACAAAGAGATGGGGACACTCACACATCTTAGTTTCTTACATCATGAAAATAAGTAGACAGGCAGAGAAGTGAGGTGGCATTAACGTGCTCAGCAAGGGAAAGGCTGCCAACTTCCACTTTTATTAAACTTCCAAGAGTCCCCACAGGAGAAGGTGAGGGGTCACCAGGCTTCGTGCGTTTTATGGCTCATGTAACAGCTTATTTCTAAATCAAATGGTGCAGAATGCTAGAAGAGTGGTACTCTGGTATTTGATGTCTCTACTTGAAGCCATCCATAAGCACAAAAATACAACACCAAAAAAAAAAAAAAAATAGCTCAGAGAGGTAGACCAGGGAAGCTGGCGCCTGCAGCTACCTCTCCCTCTTGGCAAACACGGGCAAGGAAGGCTGAGGTCTTTATGGCACTGTCTAAATATGTTTAAATGTGAATTTTATGTCTGTGGTAAAAGTTATTACAAGATGAGCCTATTAGAAGTTATCATGTATTAATTACCTAAGACGTTAGAGAGCTTATAGACAGGAAACTGCAACGTAAACCAGGCTGGAGCTTTGGGAAGGGGAGAAGATGGTCTGATTTGGCTTCTAGCACAGTTGTAGAGAGAGGAGGTTTTTCCAAGAGGGATTAAACGAGAGCTTCCTGCAGGGCTTTTGCATTCAGCATCCTCTGACTGGAGCCGGTACCCTGACCCGCTCCCCCTGAGCCTCCTGCTGGGCTTGGTGCTGGTTCCCTGCTATTTGAGGATCCTGTCTGAAGATACGGTGTCCCTTGCTGCCCTGTAACAACAAAATGAGGCCTTGATTTCAGCAAGTAACTTGAGCACATGCTTAATTTGAAGCACGTGGTCAGTTCCGTTTCCTGCTCTGCAGAGCCTGTTGACATAAGCTCACAATCAGGCAACTGCATAAATCTCTTTCGAATCTTTCCAGTTATCAGCGCACGTGCTAATCTCCGCTAAGTCAAGGGAACATGAGCGTGTGCTTGATGTGGTAGTCCTGATGCTAAGCATATGCTTAAGTGCTTTGCTGAATTGGAAGCCTTGAACACCAGGGCTGCTACGAGGCTGTAAATAGTATCACGTTTATCCCGCGCGTAAAGTGAAGTAAGGATTATAAATCTAGGAGGGAACCCAACTGTACTAAGCTCCATGGCACGGAGTCTCTCCTTGCTTGAAACTAAATAGCAAACGAATCGCAATCCTTTTGAGATCAAGGCAGTCCCAAGATTTGCACGTTTATGGTTGTGTTTAAAAGCATTATCATACATGGATGGAAAAGTGCTTTCTCTGAGTGATTTGGAGACACGAGCCATAAAGAGAGCAAGTCTGAGCATACGGTGTTCTCAGCTGTGTCCCAATCTGATTCCTAAAAGACAGGTAAACTTTTAAGATTCCAATTTTAACCCTGACACAATGCAGAACGATGGGTTTCACAGGGTAACTGCCTGTCTTTTGCAGGAGACTTTATTCTGAGATATAAATTCTGCATGAGAAAACTCCCCTATGCTTCCTTCTTCTCTGTCCTTCCTGCGCCTCTCCCTGAGCCGCCCGTTCCTTCCACCTCCCCTCCCAGCGAGACAGCCACGATCTCTCCAATGAAGTATTTTAAGAATCCCTCCCTGCAAGGCTTTCTATTTTGAGTGCTGGTACGACAAGTTACATTTGAATCCCCTTAGCCCAGCACAACTGCAAACTTCGTTTCGCGCACAGAGGGATTATTCTTTCCTCGATGAGCCTTTGTCGACTTCTCTCCCTCCCCTGAACGGCAGCGGAGTGACAAAGGAGCCTGGCACACGCGGCCGCGCTCCCTGCCAGCTCCACAATGCCCTCTCTTGTGGCTCGGGCTGCTGATCCTCCTCCTCATCTATCTGGATTTGTAATATTTTCAGCAGCTCTGTGGCGACGGGGCCAGCTCTCCCGCTCCTGGCTGTGGCCAGCCCAAGGTGCATCTGGCAGCGAGGCTTTGTGCGCTGTGATGTATTTCTTTGGCAATGGGTATCATCGTTTTTTGGCTTCTTCCGTGGCCCCCTGGGTCAGCTTTCACTGCCAAAGCTGTTATGGTAGATAGCTTGAAACCTGCCTGCAAGTTCAGTGGGTTAGTCTGGAGCTTGCCTTTTGACCACGACATAAATCATCCATCGGGGGGAATTAGCCAGCATCTGGATCAGCACAGTGCTGGGACTTGCACGCTGCTGGGCGAAGGAAATGCCTTCAAATATTGCTTATCACAGCTCCCACCTCATCTTCCCTTGCAGTTTATTTGCACTGTGACATCTTCAAATGCTTTTTCTTACAGCTTCAGTGCCTGCAGTCAAGTTATTCCTTGGCTGTACCAGCTATTGTAGAGGAAAGCCCACTTCCAGCTCTCCTAGTTGCAGAGAAATTTTAACCTGTCTCTGGACTGCACCCTAATGGTTTGGACAATAAGCACCAAATCTCACCAATCTCTTCCAAACCGTAGTGCCTGGGGAAGAAAAGGGTTGGGGATGATGAGGAAGGCGATCTCCGACATGTTTTTCCAGTGCTGGGGAGACGATTTCGTGGTGACCTCCAAACTAGGGAACAGATTCCCATTTCAGCCCAAGTAATGCAGGCAGCCCATTTCTGGCTATGCGTTTGGGAAGCCCTCAGCACAACCAGCTCTTACTTGGATCTTCTGGGAGCCACTGAAGGATGAGCCATTATCGATAACAGTCAAAGCTGGCAAAGCCGATGGTGATGTGTGGTCAGTCCCCCCTTCTTCTTGTCTAAACCATCCCAAAGCGCACCATGTCACCGCAGAGGCTGTCCCACGAAGCTGTGACACCCGGAGCTGACACCCAACATCTGGAGAAGACGCGGTTAACCCCACGGCACTGGCGGCCAAGGCTGCAGCCCACCAAAATGCCCTCTGATCCCCAGCCAACCGCTCCGTTTCGCCTCGCGAGATGAGCGTATTCCCAGCGAACAAAGCCAGTCAGCCAGCATTTAGAGCATTTTTTGTGCCTGAAAAAAAGCCAAATCAGTTCTGAAGCTAGCCCAAAGGCTGCCTGACCACGCCGATGTCTCCCAGCCTCCTGTAAGGGTAATATCCCTCATCAGCTCGCTCGCGCCACTCTTCCCCTTTTTCATAAAAGAGCATTTTCCTTGTGGCAGTGAAAAGGATATAACCTATGGATTTATAGCCACAAGGGGAAAAAAATACGCTTTCCACTACCAAAACACCAGCCTATAAACCTGGTGTCTTTGCAGCGTTGTTTTCACTTCTGCGGGAGCCTGGTGCTTCTGCACTAAACCCTCCGCTGACATATGGCATGGGGACACCATCGGGGCTGGCATCTTCCTGTCCCCGGCAGCGGTGGCAGGGGTGTGCCCGGCACCCCACGGTAAGGCTTGGGATGTGCTGGGGGGAGGAGGGAGCACCCGGGCTCTGCTGGGTCCCACTGAGTTTGCATGTTCCCAGGCTTGTTTGGAAACCCGGCGTCAGAGCGATGGGGAGGGTTTGCCAGCTCTGAAAGCAAAACTTGGGAAAATCTGAGTCTTTTTTCTAAAGCTTCTTGGTTGGCCCAATGAATTGATTGCAAGAGATAAAACTTGATGAAGAGGCAATGTTTTCCCAGCATAGCGCTTGACTCCAAAAGGCAGAAGACGCAATAGATTTTGTTTATGTACATGTCCATTGCTTTTTATTTATACGCAGGGTGCTTCAAGCTAATCGCACATTGCCAGGCATCGCAAAAGAGCCGCTTTCTTGCGTGTCCCATCCATTTGAATACGTTTCTAGTCCAGTGCGTGGGAAGGGCTCACTGCTCGTAGCACCACCGAGAGCTCAGCGTGCCAACAGCAGGTCTGTCCCAAGAAGAAATCCAGAGGCAAGAGCTGCGTGGTGATTAATAAGGAATAGGAAAACAGCCGTACCATGGCCGAGCCCCACTCTATGGCAAGCGAACAGCAACAAAGTTTTGCATTTTAAATTTCCAGACTGCAAATGGGGTGTAGGGGGAATCCTTGGAAAGCACTGTCGCTGCGGGAGGAGGGGACTGCGCAGGCCTTTGGGGGTGGAAGGAGAAAGCCCATGCTGGGCGAGTGTGGCACGTTGGGGATGTCTTGGGGCAGCTTTGTTTCTCCCATTCAGGATCAGCCCCCAGAAAGTTGTGCTGGTAAAGATAAAAGGCCCTCTCACTGGCAGAGCTTAACACTGGATGCTCCAATGTGTGTTTGAGTGAATATCCATATTCCTAGATATCTCTTAAATCTCCCTTAAACTCATCAGAGTTATGCTGATGTGAGAACTATATTGTTTGAGTGATATTGCCAGTGAGCAGAGGATTTGTCCCAGACGGTATCAACCACTACCAATATTCTCCTAACTAAACTTTAAAGCACATCAAAGGCCGTCAGCGTGGATTGGGTCTGACAGCCACACCGCACGTCGCGGAGCTGCTTGCTAACACCGTGGCACTGCACGAGCCCTGCCCATCACGCCGTGCCACCGCATCCTCTCCGCGTGCAGGCATCAGGCTCAGCGCACGAGGAGGCGGCAGTCGCTCATTCATAAAGAGCAGCTTCACTGGGGGGCGGGGGGGGGGGGGGAGAAAAAGATGTACTGACAAATAATTGTCATTTGCTAACCTTGTCATGGCAATCTTTATTTTTTTTCTTTTTTCCGGAGGCACTCTGAATGTTGAATGCCAGCATCTGTTACAGACCGGAAAACAAGTAAACAGTGATATTCCTGGTGGCTTTGAAAGAGCATTTAACGCTTAGCTTTCTACACTTGCCTTTACTAGGAAAATTACTTCAGGATGTGCTTAGCATGCGTATGATGATGAGTGTCTGGGAAAAAACAAAATATAGAAGGCAGCCCCTTGCTACAGACAGGCTGAAAAAACTCCACGAGTCCTCCTGCCAGATGTTGACATTTTGATTTGCATAAAGGTAAACTTTTGAGTCGATAGCATGTTTAATTTTCTAAAACATCCCCAAGAAATAGGGCATGTTCACAGATAATGAGTTTGCATCATAAGCAGTTTTCATCAGACCTGTACCCCGGCAAACTGGCTTAGAGCATCTTTATTTCCGCTGTCTCTGAGCAGCTCCCCATGCCCGTGCAAGGAGGGAGGGTAGCCAAGGGGGTGACCAGGAGGTAAGAGCGGGGCAGCTGCGAGTCAGGGAGAGCATTGAGACATTTCTCCATGGTTTGTGGAGGAACTCGCACCTCCCCATCTCACATGGGGAGAGTGGCAGGAACAGCCCCAGCTCCAGCACCCTCCATCCCAAATCTGCCCTCCCATCTTTCATCCTCTGCAGCAAATTCCAGCTGGCTTTGCTCTTCAGATAAAACCTCCTACTTAAAACCCCGCGAAGAAGCTGCGAGACCTGTGAGGGCATCCTTGTGAAGAAAAGCAAGGACGTACTCATCTCTCAGCTGGGGGAACCGAGGCCCAGACAAATCATCCCCCCGCGGGGAAAGCAGCCAAGCCCAGAGCAGACAGCACAGATCCACCTCCTCATGCCCCAGCCGGGGACACTCATTCCTGGGTCTCCTCTCTGAGCTAAAACAAGCTGTAGCAAGCTGCCAAAAATGAGGGAGAAAATAAGATCTTAAGACAGGTGGATAACTCTTTCCGAGTCACCTGTAAATCCACGGAGAGGAAATGCTGCAGGTGACGGTGGTTTTGGGGTCTCTCTGTACTGCAGTGCTCAGCTTGGTCTAGGATATAAACTATGTCCAGAGCCAAGAAGTCCTGCTGTATTTCACTAGACTTTGGGTTTCTGTGTCTGGAGAGGCCGGAAAACCTTGATTTCTTTTGAGGGTGGGCTCAACAGTGCCCATAGATACAACAAGGCTCCTGTGCATCGAGCTGTCCTGGGGCTGGGGACCCAAACACCAAGGACACATCACAAGTGCCACATGAAGGGGAAGAGTTGTCTCCCTTGACCTGCTGGCTCTGCTCAGGCTCACACAGCCCGGCACGGCCACAGGGATGCACGGCCAGCGGTCACCCTGCCCGGCCCGGGTCAGGAGCAATGCTCCCGCTCACAGGAAGAAATAAGCTTGTTATTCATAAATACACTTTATTCCTGTTGGGAGAGCACCTAAAAACAGCAGCTGAGGGACAATCAGACTGTGCTGTGTCTAACAGGCAGCGAGATAGCCAGGATCCCTGAACCATTCTTCCGCGTGTTCTTCTCACGGGGCGACAGAGCCGGGTCGGCCGGGCTGGCCCCGAGCACGGGTGCTGGTACGGGGGTGTGGACGGATGCCCAACGGCACAGGACTCCCGGCAGCCCAGAGGAGCTCCTTGCTGCCGGACCCAACATGGCCTTAACGAAGCTCTCCGAGAGCCGCAGAGGGAAGACGCGACTGAAATGCAAAGCACTGTCATCGCCGTATTAGCCTCAGCCGAAACGTGCTACCTAAGTGCAAATTGCTGTTATAAATCATAAACATCAAAAGGCCATAAGTGCCTAATAATGGCCTAAGTGGCTAATTTGTTTTATGTGCTACTGGAAGAAGCACCGTAAATATATGGAACAAAAAATTTCCCCCATTGTGGTTTGGCCTCTGATACCAAGAAAGGGTGGAAGGGGGTGGGAGTGAAATGCTGCTCCAGTAGATAGGCAGGAGCGTTTCATATCAAAGCCTGTAATTAAAAACACAGCACAAATCCCAGCAAGCACCCACTGCCTGTGGAAGGCAAACACGGCCGGTGCTGGGGACGCCTGGGCTGGAGGTGGTGCATGGGGCAGCCTCTGCAGAGCAGGGCAGAGATCTACGGCACCGGCTCAAATCAGGAGTTACTTGTGGAAAGAGACGAGGCGGGGGCATGGCAGATGGAGGTGTGGGCTCTGCTTCTGTCTCTGGCGAGGTGCATACGTGGGGCACGAAGCTGGCTGCTGTCTCCTGCTCGACGCCGTGTCCCTGCAGGCACCCAGCGGGGTCCGAAGCACCAGCCCGAGCAGGGCTGAGGGACACCCCCAGCCTGGCCTGGCTGCTCTGCGCCTCCGTTTCAAAGTGGCGGTCTCCTTTTCCCATCCGAACAACAACCGTGTGCCCTCCATCCGGCTTTTAATTGCTTTGGGCCTTTTGGGGTTACACGGTGCTTTAAAGGCTCTTTCTGGCTGGCTGGCTCTGCTTGTGAAATTAGCCTTGGAGAACCATAAATACCCTAATCCAGCCCTTCTGTGCCCTGCAGATATGTTCCTCGTGCAATTCTTATGCTCTTCAGGTCAAAGCTGCCTTTCTGCTCAGCTTGGCCTAGGATAAGCTCCGCTTGTTTCACCATGCGGCGCAGCTGATGTGATTTTGGTGGTGGAGCAGAGGAGGCTCCCACATGGACCTGCTCGGCACGGTGCTGAGCCTCGCACGGACCAAGCCCCATTTCAGGATGCAGCACATGGAAATCACCTCCTCTTAGTCCAGAGACCTGGTCATAGCCCAGCACATCTCGGCGGGCCACTTCCAGTGCATTCGCTTGGTTTGAAACCCCTCAGCTCCCGGGTGCACCCCAAAGGGCACTTCGTAGCCACCCGTGTACAATGTCTCATGCAGCTTATTTATTAGGGATGAGCAAAACCAGTCATTCCTGTTAACCTATCTGAGCACTCCCATCTCTTTTTTCCCTTGATGGATTCTGCTTTCTGTAGATATTTTGGCTTTAATTTACAGTAAAACAGAGGTGTCCCTCTGTAAGTACCACGGAATAGTTCCCCCAGGTGTATTTAGTGGATGCTGATAGAGGAACGTGATCAGAATAACTGGTTTTGCCACAGCGCCGCAGCGAGGATGTGTGATGGCTGGAGAGAAACATCAGGCCGTGGCGAGGACCAGGAGCTGGATGCTGAGGGTCTGTCCATCCCCATGCCCTCATATCCCAGATGGATCATGTGGGGACTGTTCCCAGCACTGGGAATTCACTCAGTAATATTTCAACACAGGTACAAATGATTTAGAGTACAAACAGCGCTGCTTTCATGTAACACATTGCCCTGCACAAAACCCCTGAGGGAATGGCCCAGGGAATAGTCCTAATTGGTCTGTTCCTCTTCTCATATCTGTGATAACATGGGGGGAAAAAAATCTTTGTCCTGAAACTGCATGCCAATAGTCAACATTTAAAAAAATTATTTCTTTGATGCTTATCACTTCCACAATGCGTGTGCAGTGTGCTTTGCAAACAGGAGCCGAAGACTGCAGCTGACCCCTACGTGCCCGACGAGAGGGACAGCAATCGCTGCAGTGGTTTATTTGTGAGCCTGATGGGGACGCAGGAAAACCCAAATCCAGCTTTTACAGCTGTGGATGAAGGTAGAGAGCACAGAGCAGTGCGCTGGCAAAAATGCCTCTCTGAGCTTCGGAAGTGGCTGAACGCGCAGAGCCGGACTTGGCAGCTTTCGTTGCGGTGGCACAAAGCGACAGTGGACACCGAGGTGTCCTCCCCACAGGCAGGTGGGCAGCGCTGCCGCTGTCTCACAGCTGCACCTTCGAGCAGACTCTAACCTTGGAAACAGAAAAGGAAAAAGGGTTTTCCTCCACTGCTCCACTCAACAGAGGGGGCAAACAGGAGATGCAGTGTGGGCTCAGCTTGCCGAGCGCTCTGTGATGCCCCCCTGCGCCAGCTCCGGTGGCCCTTGGGGCCTCTCTGTGCCGGTTTAGGGCATTAACCAAAAGAAATCTATTCAGTTCTTATTTGCTGGGCTGATATTTTTTTTTTTTGCTATTGTAGCAAAATAAATCAAACTGACCACAGAACCAGCCCAAAGTGAGCAGGAGGAGATGGAGCCAGTGGGGGAAGGAGAAGATGGGGCTTCTTTTGCAGATGAAGCAAATCTTGCCTTTCTGAGCAGAGGAAAACAAGACATTTTCTGACATTTGGATGTGATTGAGCATTCAGAGGTGTCTGAGAAAGGACAAGGCTGTTTGGGAAAGAGGGTGAGAGACTTCCCCTGCTCTCCGGGAACACCGGGCCTGGCTGTGATTCACTTCATTTGGCTGCTCACCACCTCCCTGCAGCAAAGCAGTTCATTTCAGAGCTCTAAAACCCCAAACCTACAGGCAGGTAATCCATCCCCTGCAAACCGTGCTGCTCCATCACCATCTGCAGCTCAGCATCGTGGGGAACCAGCATGGCCTGGCCTCAAGTCACAGGATGGCCTGGGCAAGAGCAGTTCACACTTGAAGACAGAAGAAATGTCATTTCCCACTCCTTAATGTGCAAAGTGGATTCTTGCCTCTGCAATCTCAGCTCCCCCAACCTTTACACCATTAGTTTATGTTATTTTAATTTAATTATATTACTAACTGTAAGTAATAAAACACAAAAAGCGTAATTTATTACTGCTTTTAAGCAGTAGTAGCTAATTATTGATCTGTTTTGCTAAATAACAGTGTAGGTGCTGTGTGCTGACAGCAGGAACAAGGCAAGGGTCAGCCCATGGGCCGAAGAGCAGCGGTTCTTCCTCCTTTGCACTGGGAGCATCTTTCTTACAGTTAGTCCCCGGCTGCAACGCAGTCAGGGGAATCCTCTCTGATCTGGTTCAGACCCCCAGCAACCTTGCTGGCAGCCTTGCAGGGCCGGAGGGGAGCCTGGCTGCCCAGGAACATCTGCACCAGCTCTCACCGGTGCACAGACACTCCTGGGATTGAGTTTTAGCGAGACCAGAGGCATCGGTGCCGGTGCTTTCTGCTCATCTTGCTTCTGCCTGGCCGTCAGCGCTGGCGCTACGTGATGAAGCACCAAATAATGAGCTCTCATTTCAGAAAACTGGCAGTGGCCTGCTGTAGGGCTGTTTATAAGGTCAAGGTGAACATACTCAACTCTATAAAGCTGCTATCTATTCAGTGGAAGTCTCATGTAAAGAAATGCAACAGACTAAAAATGACTATCTGTGTGGTGTGCCTGCCCCGCTTGAAGCAGGGTATTTGCTTGGGGTTAAGTGGAGGCAGAGGGCACCGGCGGGGAGCCAGCCCCCCTCTGCTCCACAGCGGGAGGAGCTCGACCGAGCTGTGGGACAGGAGGACAGCAAAGACCCTACACAAAATCTCTTCCTTCACCCTGGGATAACCAAACAGATGCTGCTGTTGCCCACTCTTCCTTTTCCTCTCTTTGTGCTCTTCTTCGTCTCTGCTCCGGGTGATAGCTGTCCTTTTATCTCCTCGGGATTTTTCCTTGGCGTGCCAGGCTGGTGGTGCCGGCTACCCTTGGCTCCACACGCTCCTCCTCTTACTGCTGCCCGTACCCCAGTGACATCTGCTTCTTCGGTTATTTACTTTTAGTTTAATAAGTACCATGAAAACACCATCCAACCTGCCCAGCTCTTTGAGCAGTCACAGGAATAAGCTGTCACTAATATAATTTCATATCAAATGAGATTACCCTTCTCCCCCATTAGGCACACTTCCCGTCTATGGATAGCAGCAACGCAGGGACACAGCAATTGCTTCAACCAAAGCCTATGGTGGGAACTGGCTTTTAAGGACGAGAGTTAACTTCCAGGCTGTAGCTGATACTTGTGCTTTGAATTCGAACTATTGAACCGCATGATTTGGCCATGGGTTCTGCTGGATTGATGACACCTGTCTGCCTGTTTCACATGCAATTGCCTACAAACAGCTACACCTCCCGGCCATCACAGCCTGCTCTTATTTATGAGGGCCGTCCCTGGCAGGTGTGACAGCCCCTCGTTGTTCTGGTGACCTTTGAGGAATCATGATGGACACGTCTGGGTAGGTCTACGCTGCCGAGTATTTTTGCACCCTCATTTGCTCATCAGTGTGGGTCCCTCTATCATCTGCACCCTGCACGTTATTGCCTGTGTGTTGGCTCTCTCTGGAGACACAAGCTCCTTTGCTGAGACAAACCTGTGTGCGATTCAGAGGATAATTTGCTCCAGGGAGCAGCTCTGGTTGGCAGCACAGACAGGGCTCAACCAGGACAGGCTCTTCCCACACCGCTGAGCTCTCCTGCGCAAGGCCAGCAGGCAACAAATTCATCCAGTGTCACGCCAGAGGCTGTGACACTGTTCTCCCCTTATCTAAGGCAATGAAAACCACGCAGGAAAAATTGTTTTAAGGCCACAAAGACAATCCATAGGGCTCAGGGAGGATCCAATATGTATACTTTGCAGCGTGGCTTGGATAACTCCTGGGATGACTGGTTTTGCACAAAGCTGCCACGAGCCATTCACATCTTTTGCCCGGAGCGCCAGGGACTGCTCCTTGGGGTAGACAGATGCTAGTTTGCTGGCAAAAAGCTTTGAGGATCTAATTTCAAGTGCTTTCAGCTCCTGCCAGACTTTGACACTGCTGAAAACAGAAGGAGGTGTTTTTTCACACTCGCATTGTTAAGCTGCGACGCTCCCCGCCAGAGGATGTTACAAAGGACTTCCCAGACAGGTAAGACACGTTCAGTGGTCCATTAGCTGCTGCAGAAGATGTGCAGTGTCTGGCTGAGGGGGGCTGATGCCTGGGGGGGTACATGAGAAGGGACCCGGCTGCCCCTTCCCCTTGCTGCTCCCGCTCTGCTGGCAGCATCTCCCACAGGCAGGATGCCGAGCGTGGCGTTTGGCACACCCCATGGGGCAAGCCTTGCTCCTGCCTGTTCATTTGGATTGCACAGTGCTGGGTTCGGAGTTCAGATTCTTCCGTGCTTTATGAATGATCCAGGCCAAAATTGCTAATGGCATTCGGTATGTACGTGGCATCAGAGGTGTCAGCAGAAATGGCTTATCTGCCTGGGCTTTCTCTTTGCACAGGGCATAGATCTGGTTTTCTTTCTTCAACTAATGGGTAAAAATCAGAATTTTCATTATCTGTGAATTGTAAGAGGAAAATAAACATAATGATTGTGGCCCAAAGCCATGACCCTCCAGCCCGTAGCCTCAGCCAGCTCCATCAGCCACACTAAGCTATCGTAACCTTGGTGCTGCCTGGGGACTGACCTCCAGTTACCAGCCTGGTGTCCAGGAGGAGCTGTTCAAGATGTGGCATCTTTCCCTCCAAACCATTTTCTGGTTTTAGCCACCGACTCAGTGCTGGGCTGGAAGGTCACGTTGCATTCGTGATCTATGGACTGACCTCCTCTGACTCTTGATGCTCTCCTTAATTGCTGGGTGGGGCTCATCCCCAGATTTGTCCGCCTCCTGGCTGAACTCCAGCGGAGAACATTATCCTGCTTACCTTGAAAAAGGAAAATAATCCCATGGATTTGCTCTCGCCTTCCTGCCGATTACTGGGTGTTAGGCTGTGGACTGTCCGAAGGGTTTGGAGTTAAAGGGGTGTGGGGATGTTCTAGCGCCGGGCTGACAGGTCCTGCCTCCCCGTGAAAGGTGCTGCCATATCATCTCTCGTGGCCTTTGCTGTGGGTCAGGGCCTTACTTGCAAAATCAGGACTTTGCTCCTCAAACAGTGCCTTGCAGTCTTGGGGGAAGCCCGCAAGGACTCTGTCCTCAGAGCCGTGCCGGGGGAAACCAGCCCCGTGCCGTGCAGCGGGGAAATTGCACCTTCACCGGCTGCGAGACAGTCCACGCGCAGCTCCTTGCTGCAGTGGGAAAGAAGGGTTAAAAATGAGGGAGCAGGGAAGGGAAAGGTCAAATATGTAAAGCCACTTTCATGTACTTAGGAGAAAAGTGGTAACAGGAGAGCTGTTAAAAATTTTTATAGCTGGCACCTAACAACACTGGTGTTAAGAATCATGAAACTGTTTAATAGCGAGTGGAGGTGTACATTAGTTAATTAGAGGCGTGCTAACAGTGAAGCCAATTGAGAGATATTATTTTAGTATTTTTTCCAGAGGGCATATCAAGTCTATTCACGAATTAATAAACAGATTGTAAAGTCTAAGCAAGCATATTAGGGAAGTGCGTGTGTATATACCGGGTCTATATGCTGGGGCTACGCACACGTGTTTGTTTGTTGCCATTGCATTGGAAATATGTTACTTGTTTTCCATATAGACCTCAGTGGAAGAATTATAGCATATTGGGTTTTTCCAAAGGCTCTAATTAAGATCCTCAGAGTTGATGTGTGTTTACTGAAAAAATACGGCATAAATGAGACCTAAAACACCAGCATTCAAATTAGCCCATGACTGCAAAGGCATCCAACGCGAAATGGCCGTGCTCTCGGAGCCCGGCTTTGACGCACATGGAGAGACGTGAAATCACAGTACTCACTCAATTTATTTGACCTCCTGAGTTAAGTTCTCATTGAAAAGGCATTTTAAGAACTATTAAAAGCTTGTTACAGTTAAATACGTATCTTTGGCCTCTCTCTCAGATCTCTTAGCCACTGTTAAAGGTAGTGACATTGTGAATAAGTGTCTTCTGCTCAGCTCACACCAAACCCAAGGGTGGTCAGCAGTGGCTGTTAGGTGAGGCAGGGACCATCCCATCTGTAAAACGAAGTTTCCCCATAACTGGAGCCGGTGACAAGTAAGTGGATTTGCTCTGACGGCACAAGGAGAGCACTGGCCTTTTAAGCCCCAGTAAGGCTACAGCCATTAAGCATTTTCCTAACCTAACTTTTTTTGCCCCTAACACTGGTTTGATTCCTTTTTTAAACCCACTCGTGCACCTACCTTAATTCACAGTTGCCACTTCTTTTTCTGCGGGAAGACAAGCTGTCCAACTTAATCCATTAGTGAGCTCTGCATTACAAAAACCGCATGGTGTTTCATGCCTCATTAGCAGGCAGGGAGCTTCCAGGCTGGAGTCGCCGCATGTCTCCAGCTCTCCTGACTTCCTTCCGCCACTCCGCTTTCCCATTTTACATTTTAATAGCGATGGCGATGACAAATTATGGCAAAAAAAGTCTGCCCGTAGTGAGTATCTTAGTGCACTGGGTTTCCCCCAGCAAGCCTGGGGAAGTAGGCTGTTCTCAGCCGGAGCACTGCTCCATCCTGGAGACCTCCTTCCTGGCACAAACCGTCCACTCCTGACACCACCGTCCCATCCAGGCTGGAGGGAAAGAGCAAATGGAGTGCAACTCAGAGGAGAGACAAGAAGGATGGCAGTCGGTGTCCCTTTTGCTTGGCTCAAGGCAGGCTCGCAAACAAGGCGAGTAATGAAGATAATGATGAATGAAGGATGCAAAACTGAAAATACTCCTTCCTGTGCTTCTATTGATCTTCCAGTAAAGGCCTTGTTCTTGACATTTAAAATAGAGAGATTGTTTTAATGTAGTGGCCCTCGCTGGGCTGGAGTGAAGCAATTTAGCTCATAGAGATTCACAAAGACACTTTCTGCAGCCTCAGCCCGAACGGTTTCAATACCAAACGCCTGCTTGGCAAATGCTCTTGGAGAAATACTGCTGAGAGCCAACAGGAGCCACGGGGCACCAGCGAGCACGGCCCATTTGTCGCCCCACCAGGAGAGCGGTGCTGAGCTAAAGACGGGAGGGATTTCTCAGTGCATCACTGGAAGGTGATGAGTGACCCAGAGAGGAAGGAGATCACTGCCTGACCTGGAGCTTCCCAAAACTTCCCGTCCAGGGAGACACTCACATAACCTCTGCCCACACACCCAAGCAGACCTTTATTGCACAATCGCAGCCTTTCAGAAGAGCTTCAAGGGGTCAAACCCCCAAAGCTTTGCCCGGGTATGGGTGGGAAGGTGGGCTGAGTTGAGCAGAGAGCTCTGCCCGTGCAGCCGAGAAGCCTGACACTGTCCCTGGCTCACCACGAATGGGCATGGCTTCTGGCCTTTGGCTTTGTGAGAGACGCGGAGAAGCCTGGGGTTTGGTTACAACATGTTGGGATTACTTTAATAACTGCAATTTTTCTTTTAGAACAGAAGTATTTTATTACTTTCAACCTAGAACCTGGAACTCATTATACATGTGTGGTCCGATTAACCATTAATTTACCTCTATTAACTGCTGACACTTACTTATGCATTGACTTTGTATCACACACACTTGTGTTCCCAGAATCTAAGCCTAAGAAGTTTGTCAAGAGACTGTGAATTAAAGCAGTAGAAAGATGTTAATAGTTACCTATCTTAGCAAGGGCCTCAGGAAGCTCTGGAAAAGAATGCATCACAGAAATGGAAATTGGTTTTATGCACAGTATCATAGAATCATAGGATGGTTTAGGTTGGAAAGGACCTTGAAGATCATCGAGTTCCAACCCCCCTGCCATAGGCAGGGACACCTCCCACCAGCCCAGGTTGCCCAAGGCCATGTCTAGCCTGGCCTTGAACAGTAACTGGACTCATTATTTAAAAAAAAAAAATAAAAAAATAAAAAATGTCCAGTTAATTCAAGAAGCTCTGATCTTCCCATCACTTCCCACTGGAGGACTGGTCAGGGTAAAACCGCATTTGATTTTCAAAGGCAGCAGGACCGGTGTCTGGAGGTCTGGGAGAACCCGCTCTTGCAACATGTCTTCACCCTACAGGTTTCCAGTCCTGTATGTATACGCACAGCCCCATTGCCTTAAGGCCTTTTTTCATGAAGCTGTAAAGGGAATAACTTCTCAACACCATGTCTAATTCAATTAACCCTCCGTCTTGGCGCACGGGGTGAGCAGGTCTTAGCCCAGGCGGTTCGGCGACGGGACACTGACTCCAGGTCTCTCCCCACCTTTGGGCCAGTTCAGTACTATTGATATCAGGAGAAGGACTTGTAGCTGACACTACAGAAGTGCCCCAATTCCTCCCTCTGCAAACACCACCAGTCCTTGCCTGCCTTTGCAGAGGATACTGGTGCTCTTGCATAAAATTTGCTTGGCTCCCCACGCCTGCCCAGCTGCCCTCACTCTGCCGCCACTCTCCGCAGAGCCTCAGCCCGAATCCAGTGTTTCTCTCAATGTGGCACTTAGGGACACGGGTTAGTGGTGCACCTGGCAGTGTTAGGTTTACAGTTGGACGTGGTGATCTTAAACATCTTTTCCAACCTAAATGATTCTATGATTCTATCTGCATGGGCAGTGCCATGTAAACCTCTGTAATAATGCTGCTGGACAAGAGGCGGCTATTTTGTAATTACAGTGAAGGAAAGGTTTAACCAGAAAAGAAAGTAATGCTCTAACATGTACAGACGGGAAAAGAAATGAGAACAGTAGGGTAAAACACACCATGTGAAATTCTGGGATTCCTGTTCTGGCAAAGGTCAGGCGGGGTAATGGCAATGCTCTCTGCCAGCCAGAAATCAGGTGAAGTACAGTCTCCTCCACAAGACTGTGCCTTAAAATACATACACCTCAACTATTTATGTGTGGGTCTGGTATCCACCTGCCTGTAAGGTTTGTCTGATGGCTTGTTCAGCAACATATGGCGTAATATTAAAATGTGCTCCTTCATTTGACCATACCTTTGGGTAACTCTCAGTGTCACTTGGTTGCTTACTGATGTTGCTATGCTGTGCAGTGGAGTATGTGAAAAACTAAACTGGTCCTTGATGTTACTGCCAAAGCTGGTGACGCTGTATCAGCCAGCGCTGCTCCTCGCTGCCATACCAGTTTCATGCTGGTGCAGCTCAGCTAAATTAAACTGAATTGCTCCACTGGATTTTCATTGACTTAAATCAATTATACTAGCATGGACGAGGAATAAAGGGGTGAAAATCAAGTCCACTTAAAGAAAAAGCAGAGCAGATATTTCTTTAGGACATGAACTGTTCATAATCCAATGGATATCTTTTATCCTGCGTATTGATCTTCTTCTCGTGAGAACTGGCTTGGAGTTAATTTCTGAATTGCCTGACTGCAAGCAGTTAAGATATTGCAATCTAAAAAGTCACCATTCAATTAATAAACCCATAGCGGTCAAAATATTTGCTCTGTGTATTAGCACAGCACACCTCCCTCACATGGATGTGAATGCAGGCAGCGTCCCGCATGAAGAGACGCAGTACTCGGTGGGGGAGAGGTGCGCGGTGTCCCTGCAGGGTGGCAGAGCACTCTGCTTCGGGCAGCGTACCAAAAGCTGCTGCTGGTGGTGTGATTATCCCTCTCCCCCGTTTTTTTGAGAACAAAGAAAGGAAGATAGAGACTCTGGGTGACAGCGCTCGACCCCTGACTGGCAGGAACCGAGAGGCTGGCAGGGGAGCCAACGGTGATGGAGGAACTCGGAAGACAGAGCTGATATTGCACCGTGCAGCGAGCAGAGGCGTTGAGGAGCCCCTGCCCTGTGATTCAGGGCAGAGCACAATCACACCGTACCAGATTTGCAGACGGGGCTGTGAAAAATAGAGACATCTCACGAGGCACCTTCGTCCTGTAATGAGTTTCCAAACCAGCCCAATTTCCCCAGGAATTTTGGCCAAACAAAGAAGATGTCCACCCCCAAGAAAAAAAATCAATGCGGGAGTTTTGCTGGGAATTTAGAGAGTGATGCACGACTCTTCTTCCAGCTGTCAGTGCTGATATTATTGCGGGTAGTAGCAGCGCGTACGGAGCATCTCCTTACAATGGTAGCGGGGAAGCTGGAATGTTGTTATATCAGACTATCAAGTTGTTATGTTGGATTACATATAATGCTATCACAAATGACAGAACGCTTGCCTCCCATCAAAAATTTAAAGAGCAATAGACCTCTTTTCAGCTGTCATTGCTGATAACGTTTTATGCACAAGTTTATTCAAGCTCAAATAGAGATGCAGCCTGTCAATAAAGAAGCCCCGGCAGATTAGGCATCGAGTATATTAAAGCTAACGGTACTAATGTGACTACGCAGCCTAATCTGACATTTTAAAAACTGCGACAAAATGAACCCTTTAAGTTCTCGCCGATCATCTCACCACGGCGCGTTCGCTGCTGGGTTTTATGGAGTGGAAACCAGAGCACATGTACGAGAAATGAAACAAGCTGAAAACTACAGAAAGGTCGGCACAGGCTTGCTCCCCAGGAAACAGAGCGGATGTCTTCCCTTCTTCTCACTCTTATCTTGCCTGCTCTGCTCTGCTCCTCTCTTCCAGGAAAGTGGGTAGGGCAACAAATAATGGCCCTAAATTGCCGCAGAGGTGACACAGATTACACATTAGAAAAAGCACTCCGAGGGCAGGAAGGGTTCAGCACGGGAAGAGATTGCTGGAGAGGGCGTAACACCTCCATCATTACAGCTCTTTAAGAAGGGGTTAGGAAAACATCTGCCGGGAATGAGGAGGGGGAGCTGATTCTGCTTCGGAGACCCAACACTATTTTCTGCCATTCACTCTCTTGTTCTCAATAACAGCTACTGCTTTCTACTGCCAGCAGAAAGGGTATGTGAGCGCTTGTATGTTGGGAAAGCGCTTGGGCCAGAAATAGTCTACTGAAAACAATAATGGCTTGTGGTATGAGAAGAGATGGCCTGGGTACCCTCCCCTTTCCCCCTTCCTACTCTCCTCTGAGCTCCCGGTGGCTGTTGCTGCTCTTCTGAGGGACACACGGTCAGGAGAAAGTCTTTCCCAGGCCTGGGAAAGTGGAGCATCCAAAAATTTGGATCTGAGCTCTGCATCTGGCAAATATTCACCCAGACAACCTGACTGTCGAGACAGACAGTCTGTCACTTGCAGTCTGTACACCGCAATCGTGACAGGGCAGCGGCTCTTGGTGATAACGCACAAGCCTCCACCATTTCGATAGTTTTAGTTAGTTAGTTTGCTTAGAAACCAAATCGTGCCATGATTTCCTAGGGAGGGAAAGGGAAGACGAGCGGCTGCCGAGGCTGGAGCCGGGGCGCGTGAGGACTCACTGATTCATTGCAGTGAGTCACTGAAATGTGCCGAAATGTGCCGGGCGGGTTTGTGAGAGCGACAGCAAACACCGGCGCCGACGCACAGTCTCCCTCTCTTGCAGAGGAGAGCTGCTCAGAGCACCCATGGGAAGGAAGGTCCTGTAGATACCAATGGGGGCAAGCGGGGCTCCCCCCGGCTGCGCCACTCCTTTCATCGCAGTGGAGATACTCGGCAAGATGTGAGCCTGCTTACTTGCGCTGAAAACAGAAGGGAGGTAACTTCCAAGCTGATGTCCAGAAATGAACGTTGCTGTGGTGGGATATGTGTAGCACCATCAAAAGGAGCGGACTTTTGGAGGAGAACACCTCATCCAGCCATGTGAAGGATCACCCCAAGCAGGGACCCCTGACGCTGTGCCTCCCTGCACCAGGGGGGAAAAAATGCCTGACAATATTAACATAATCCTTACAAAGGTTAAAGGCAGCTCAGTGACGGTAATTGAAAGAAAAAAAAAAAGCAGCACCTGGATATGTTTTGCTTGAGCAAGAAATATGTACAAAAGAAGAGCTAAATACTCTCTTTAAGGCTACTGAGGAGATCTACGCATGCGGAGTCTTTACTCCACCTTTAAAAACGAGCAAAAACTTCTGCCGTGTGGCTGTGTCCCATATAACTGCAATGCTGACACCGAAACCTGGAAGCACAGGGAAGGGCCGCACATCCAGTACCTGCGGCTGTTGCTCGTGCTGCCTCTACACAGGGCTTCCTCGTCACTCCGGCTGTTCCGAAGCTTGGGGATTATTAGTGTGAAGGACAAGTCCCCAGTTTGTTTACATTGAAAAAAATCTTTGTGTTTTCAATAATAACTCTCACCATGGTGGAACGAGGTGTTTGGTTTCTGTAATGACTCTCTCTGTGTATTTCTTTGGTTATTCTCCGTCTGTATTCTAGGGAAAAAATACTTTGAAAAATAAGGACAATGTCTCTCAGAAAATAATGCGTTCCTTCCAGTTAGCTGTTGAATTGTTTACTGCCATAGCTGAATAATAACAGCACATCAAAGACGACTGCTATAATTAAAAGATTTGCGAACATAGGTTAACAAATTTGTGCATCATAATGTGTAATTGTCTAATTAGGACAAAAATGCTAGTTCCACGTAAAAGACCGACAAGAAGAGCTTATAAGGGAGAAAATAAGATAGACAACAGCATTGATACTACAGAACATCGGCAAAGATGTAATCTGCAACTTTATATTGTATCAATAAGTCCCCAGGGTTGCCAGCATTTTTGTGGATTAATTTACAGACAAATTAATTCTGCCATATGAATCCCATGAGCTGGTTGAGGAGTGCCCTGAAAAGAGATGTAAGTTTGTCATTAAACGTTTTAAAGCATTTTTCATTCCTTTCGCACCCGGATACCCGAGAGCAGCAGACACCATTGCTGCACGCACTGGGAGAGCTCAGAAACCAGGTGTGACCTAAGGAGAAGTGTGACAGTCCCAGTTTTACTGGTGGGGCATTGAGGCAGAGTGGGAGAAATCCTGATATTAGATCAAAGCTAAAGGCAAAAGTCCTATTGAGTTTAGCGGGTTGAGAATTTCGTTGGGAGAGATAAGGCCAGCCTTTCCCTACACCAAGGGACAGATGGCAGAAAGAGTTTGGCTTTGATTCAAGCACCAGGCGAAACTCCCGTGGCTTCCAGAGGGGTCAGCGCCTCGACACTGAGCTCTCCAGACAACCCAGCTCTCACACCAGCACGGGTACTGCTGAGCGCTGAGCTCTCCTAAGGACCCGGCTTAACGCAAGCTGAACCTCTGGGAATCAGCTGGCGGTGCAGGGTCTGGGTTCGAACACAAACCCCGCGTTTCTCTGCCCTCCACGCGCTTTGCCGCTGGGCCGTTAGAGAACTGGGGGTGGAGCACAGAAGCAGAGCCAGGTGCTGAGCGCTCCTATTCGGTGGTTTCACCTAAACGAGAGAAAGAGCCCCCACATGATTCCTGATGCACAGTTAAGAGCTCTGCAGCCTGACGTACAGCAAGGGGAGGATCAAACAGGTCCAGACAGGGGGTTCACATCACCGTAGGGCTCCTCAGCTTAGTCAGGGACATGCAGGATTGCAAATCACTGAGCATGCAAAGAAACGCGTGCTCTCATCCGAGAGCAAATGCTTTCCAGCGGCTTGATAAAATGCATGAGAGGACAAAAAACCTGGGGTGGTAGCTGCCCCAAGTGGATCTCAGGAGCAACCTGAGTCACGTTGGAGAGAAAAGATGCACATGGTTAGAAAAGCAACTGTCATTTATCATCTTTATTCCCGGTAATGATGCTGCAAGCCTCCACTCTGTCTTCAGGAAAGAAGACACAGGCAACTTTCCCATGAGTTAATAGTAGGGTTTGACCATGCAATCTTCTGCATTACACCTCTTCTGCCTAATGTACCAGATGAGCTTCATTAGCTCAATGGCTGCCTCCCGTTACTCTGACAGCTGCCGGAGAGAGAATCGTGACAAACACTGGGGCAGTGACTGACCTTGCCTGAGCCAGCGGAACGCTTCACCTCCTCCAGGTTCAGCTGTCTGGGTAACTCAGAAATCAGAACGCAACTCAAACCCCCGTGAAACGGGGCTGTTCCTGGTGTTCCCTCTCTCTGCTCCAGGCTCTCCAGAGGAGCCAGGGCGCCCCGTCACCTGTGGGCAGGACGGGGTTCAAAAGCCTCACCTGCGAGCGTGAGAAAGCTGAGCATCAGCATCGCTGCAGAGGGCCCTGTGGCTGCTCTTAGCGTCTGGCAGAGCAGCAAAGATCCTTCCTGTGTGTTTTCAAGGTAAGTGTGTCTCGAAGCCAGTAATGTTTAGAAAATACACATATTAATAATCAAGGACTTTATAAGTGTTTTGTTTATGTCTCTTTGTATTTATATGTATGAGCTGTAGTGCGTTTTGTCAGGCTTTGAGAAAACCAATTCTAAATTGCTGGTAGGGTGGTTTCCTCAAAGCTATTTTAAATGGAAAAACACACCTTTCTGGGAAAACAAGAGTATTTTTGTGAGTTGCCTCTTTCTACCAGTAAAGCCCGAATGGGACAAGGACTGGGGAACATGCAAATTCGTCAGAAGCCATAGAGCTTTGTGTTGTTTCAATAGGGCTTTTTTGTTTCCTCTTGATTTGGGAAATAGTTGTTAATCACTGCCTAATTTTAATTTTAAATAGGCCATATTGGTAGGACTCAAATCCATAAGAAAGAAAAACACAGCAATTGAACTTTGTGCAACAGTTTTGTGCAACAATTGAAACCATAGCAATAAACACAAACACATGAGTGTTTACAAGATCAGAGCCTTAAAAAAACCCTAATGAGCAATAAATAAATTAGAACTCCAATTATCTGACTAAACTCAGATCTGGTGGAGGAAGAAACCCAATGGTTCATGGGATTTTTTTTTTCCTGCTGGTCAGCTTTATGCATGGAGCTTGGTGTCTTCTGTTATAAAGCTCAGTCTCTCGGGTGCCTGAGTTAATCGCTGCTGTTGCTGCTGCTCCTCTGAACCCCTCTGACGCATCCTCTGCCTGCCGAGAGCACAGGTAGGTGCCGGGGTCACAGAAACCGCATCTGCCAAAGGGAATACTCAGCGTTGTTTACAGAAACTCGTGTCTTAATCCAGGGGAATAATGTTTGTTTATGTGCTATCTGATATGGAGAGTTACATCCTTTGTGAATTGATCCCAGTGTGTTAGTAAACAAGGAAACTCACAAAGTACATTCATAAGACACACAAAAAAAATCTTGATGTTGTGGCTAACTGATTTTTCTTGGGGTTTGGTTTTTTTTTTTTGGCCATATGCTACCAATTAAAGGTGATTTATCCTTTTTTTCCTCTCAGCTTTTAGAAGTTTTCATGAAAACTTCTCAGTAAAGCAAATTAGAGAATATAGTACATATATTAGTACAAATCAGCTTCCTGTAATTTGAGAGACTGCTTAAACAACAAAAAGATTGACAGAACAAGAATCAAACGAGCCTCTGTAAGCATACGCACAGCCTTGGAAAGGCTTCTACTTAGTAAAAATCCTGTAATAAATTAGAGAAGCTGCAGACACATAAACAACACAAAGCCCTTCAGTTTGTATCACTATGTGGTTTATATAACATTTACTACAAGTGACAGGCTCCCCAAATCCTTGAGCATACTTCCAAATAACCAAGTAGATGTTTGAAAACACGGGCTAGCTCTAACCACCCATGATGAAGACAGGAAAGTCATGCAAGTTTTGGGAAAATGAGGGGAGTATAAAGGAGACGGACCCTGCTATAAGTCGCTCCTTATAGGTATCGGGAAATCCGGGTGGAAAAGAAATGTTGGAAATCATATTTCATTAGTTCTGCTGCTCAGGCTTCTGGGTTTTCTATATAGGTCAAAGCTCCTCATAATCTGGAAGTTGATTCTTAAATGTTTCTTTAGGCTGGATCTGAAGGGGGCAGAGGGGGGAGCGCTCTCTGCCCGAGACCCTTCACAGCTCAGGGGCACAGAAAATCTCTGCCTCAAACGTGTGACCCGGTTTCCAGAGGGTTTGTGAGCCCATGTGTTTTGATGGGCGCTCAGTACTTTGGGTGCCTCTCGATTTCTAAATATGGACTTGGGAAGCCTAATTTTAACCATGCACTTTTGGAAAGCGTTGGCACTAGTTTAAAGAGACTGTCTAGACCAGCACGCCTTGCTGCAGCAGATTGCTCCCAGTGATTTATATATTCCTGGTGCTCGCAGCCTCTGATGCCTTTTCAGTGTCTTACAGCTGTTGCATTTATGCAGCACTCTTTATCTTGACCTTAGCCCTTGGATTTCTCAGCTATTCTACTCTCTTAACATCTGGGCCTGAAAGGTCACTAATTTACCTTATGTTTCCCTGCGGTGGGTGCCGTTGGGTTGAGTGGGTACATTTTGAAAAATAACACTCTGTTGGTGGGCTGCCTTTGCGAAGGTCTCTCTCCCCTCGGCATCATTGTGTTACCTTCTCCCACCGCAGCAGCTCGAAGTCATCAAACATCTGCCCTCGAGAGCGTTGGAGTGTACTTGTTGGATCCTTCTGTGTCAGAGCAGCGCACCAGGTATCCAGTGTGCTGATATTAAATTGCTTTTGCAGCTTGCCTGGAGAATAAGGAAGGGAGCTTTATTTGTACTAACACCCTTTTAATGCATCTCAAAAGACCATAATAAACATCTCCTGGACTGTAAAAGGAAAATATATATCTAGAGGTTGTGGTAAATTACGAAATACTGGCATACCTAATAAAAATTCTATCTCAATCGTTTAACATTTAGTGAAATGTTAGATGATGTGAAACCAGACCTGGCTTCGCTTCAAGCCCAGGTCAGTAGTGTCACTTGGGGAAATTATGAGAACTTCCATTAACTTTGTATTGGCAGATCTCCCAATCTATTTCACATCTTTACATTTTTAGCACCCCACGAGCAATACAAAGTGTCATTTCTCACATCTGAGAGCCAGACAATATTGCAGAGCCTCTCTGCATACAGGAGGCTACTTCAGAAATTAACAGGTCAGATCTCTCATTGATTTTAATAAAGAGCTGTTTGTGGCAAATTTCTTGATTATAGAAGCTGATGACTGCTTTGGGCTTCCTGTCAAAGCCAGCACAGCAGGACAGAGCTTTAAAGCGTGGGAAAAGGCTGCGAGAGTATTAAATCAAACAGATTTTGGACATCTAGGACCAAATTCAGACTCAATTCTGAAGTCACTGACGCTCTCGTTCACCACGCTACCCCTGAACTGGGAGCCTAAGGCAGAACCAAGACAGTTAAAATGCTTTGGGAGGGGGACACTCACAGAACTTTTAAGCTATTATCTCGGATACTTTCTTTTCCCTATTTTCCCCATTTAAAAAACCTTTTCCTCCTGCCCATTCCCCTTTCCAAACTCGCAGACAGACAACTTGTTTTGGAACTTGAACCAGTTTGTCTGGAAAGGACTTTCCATTAGAGCCTGAGAATTAGAGCAGACTTTAAAGTGGCTGGTAGTATTTTCAGAAAAGAGGTATTTGGCAAGTCTTTAATGTCATGCTTGCCTGGAACTGCTCTCCTCTTTAATTAACTCAGTAAAAATCCTCTGGTTACTTCATTTTATTTGCTTAAACCACTACAGAAAAATAAATGCATACAAAACTGATTAATAAATCCATAGAAATGTGCTGTTATTTGCTGCGATGCAGCAGAGCGCCAAGTTCCCTGTACATAATTCAAGCCCCTGGCAACAAAGGCATTTGTGAAAGACCCCTGTTTTGACACAAAGGTAAAGGTGGAGTATCCTCCGTGTGAAACAGAGTGCGGTTTTCAGCTCGTCTTCTCGAGGAAGCCTTGAGGTGGGTTTTAATAATGTAAGTTCAAAGCAGCGTCCAGGATTTCTCAGGCTCTACGCACATACGGCCTCCTGGGATGTATATACTACAGAGCCTGACCCGTGGCTGCTGCGCTGGGAATACAAGTCCCTACAGCCCGGGGTGGGAAGCTGCAGCTGAGCTTTTAACTCTGGAGGCCCCGGTGTTCCAGCCAAAATGGTTCCAGCCGCATAAAATATAGCGACGGCGACTGTTGCGTTACAGGCGGGTTTTCACCCCCGAGTCTCAAAAAGCAAGGGATCCACGGCTACATCAGTCATATTTAAACGTGACTGAGTGCTCGTACTGACTGATGCCAAAGAAGGGTTTAGAAAAAGCTCTCTCCGTGGGAGCAGCGCCTTTGTGGCCATGGAGCGGAGCGGGGACGGCGGTGGCACCTCCCAGCCCTGCCGCGCCGTGCTGGAGGCCCACAGCACACAAAGAGGGAAATATTTCCTTAGTTCGCTAAACTGATGTTCTGGCATTTAGCTTTAAGTATCTTCTATTTCCCTCAGTATCTGACCTTTCCCTTTCTCATATGGCTATTGCTCAGCTCTGCTAGCGAAGAAAAAAAGCAACAAGCAGCCATTATCAGGCTCCTCTCGCCAGTCCCGGCCATTAGCGTTAATCATCTCCTCCTCCAGCCCTCCTCTCTCCTGGTCCAGCTCCCCTGCACCTTCTCGTAGCGATGAACAGTCGGCACGCGATGGGAGCAAACGCGCGGTGAAATAAGCAATGATACAGCAACACGGTGATAAAAGGCCGGTCGTTCCCAGCTGCTCGTGCGACGGTACTTCTCTCCGGCAGGATGCAAAAGAGCCAGGATTAAAACGGGGGGCCTTAGTGCCGTAGATCATCTCGCTGTAATTTCCCTCAGGACTGATGTGACGACTGCAGCGAGATGCACTAGTAGTGGCACATTAGCACTGCCACAGGCTTCCATCTCGCAGAACATTTCTAATGCTGGCCATTTATCCAGCGGTGCATGCAGAGGATGCACGCCGCCGCTCCGTCAGCGAGGGGAGGCGTGCCTCGGCCAGCCGGCGCTCCGGACTGGGAATGACGGCAGTGCCGTGATGGAGTGGGCTTAGTGGTGCATGAAGAGTTCACTTAAAAACGGACAGAAAAGGGAGAGGGGGAGGAAAAGGGAAGACAAAAGATGCTAAGCTGAAGGTAGCAGATAAGACGGGTGATAAGACAGGGAAGGAAGTTGAATCTAAGTACAGAAAGGCACGCACGGGGAACGTAAATGAGGGGATGGACAGGATAGAAAACCAAAGGGGTTTTATCTGGAGATTGATAAAAGGGAGATTAAAACAAAAGTTCAAATGTAGATGTGTGTTGAAGAAAAACAGGGGGCTGTAGGGAGAGAAGGCAGCGCTCCGACGTACCAACCTCGCCCTCAGCAGTGCGAGTTTTCCACGTTGTCTTGGCCAAGAAAAGGAGAGGAGCAAAGATGGGGGGATGTAACAGTGCTGGAAATGACAAAGAAGAATGGGTGTGAGAGCGGCAATGGAAAACAGGCGGGGACAGCACTGTTGGGAAGCAAAGGCAATTTTGCCTTGTAACTGTGCGCTCACTCAAGCTTGTCAGAGAAAGAAGAGGAAAAATGCATTCCTGTTATAAAAATTCATATGTACGTAAATCACGCAGCAAACTTCACGGCGCGCGGTTCAGTGTGCCCAGGCTCGGCTGCCAGCTCTCCTGCAGGCTTCTCACCAAGCTTGGACTAATTGTTTCTGCCTCTCCGTAAACCGTGGGTGATGCCGTTTCGCTCCCAGGCTTTGCCTCTCTTACCTTTGGGGATGGCCATCTCTTGGGGCTGTATTGCTGCATCCGTAGCTGACGAGCAAATAATCCCTCTGTGTCGGCAGTGCCAAGAAGGGGGGTTAAGATTGGAGATGCCAATTTTTTGTGTAAGCCTGGCCCCAGTCCAGCAAAGCTAAGACGGCTTTTGTACTTTTAAATGTAACTTTACCACTGCGTAACGTGTCACTGATATGAAGGTTTCTTGGGAGATGAGGTAATGAACTCATGTGGGAGCTAATGAAGGTCACCATGAGAGAGCGGTAAGAATAATGCCTGCCGCTGGGAGACTTCTCACCGGGAGCCCTCAAACTTCAGCGCTTTCCAGTCTAAATAAGATGTATACTTCCCTGACCTTGTCTTCTCCAATGTAAACGCAGAGCAGGATGTACTTAGAATTAAGATAAATAAGGCCTTACCCAAGTAAAACACTCGTCTGCAGAAACAAATCTCCTCCAAGGAAGAGGGTGAGTGGAAGCAGAAACTGATGCTTCTCTGCTGGAAAAACCTGAAATGCTATAGAGGTGAGGGCAAGATAATATGTTGTGTGGAGTACGCTAGTAGTAAATGCAACTTAAGGTGGAAGATATTATTGCAATATCTTGTGAGTTTTACTAAGTGAGTTATGGAAGAAACATCCTTTAATTTCTCTACCTGAACTTTATTTTTAAGGGTACTGCGGGTGATTTTTTTTTTTCCCCCCTAGATGTACAGTAGACAAGCGCAGATAATAGGGAATAGATGCAAAACCACAACATCCTGAAAAATATTACTAGAAACCTGCACCAGTTGCCACAAAGTGGAAGAGAGAAGGAGGTTACTTCCCCCGCGCCAATATTGCCAGCTCAGCTTCTTGCAACCACAGCCCTTCTCTACCTGATGGCGGGGAGGTGAGCGGTCAGGCGAGAAGACGCGTTTCTGTTTCTCCTCTCAGCCGACACAGTAGAGGAAGGTCAGTGTGCTTCTCCGAGCTGCCCTGGGCAGTGTGGCCCCGGGGTTAGGGCAGCTGGTACTGCCCTGCCGGCGCGGGGCTGGAGCAACGGCCCCGGCTCAGCCCCACGTCTTCAGCACGGCATCCCAGCGAGGAAGCCGAGAGGCAGCTAGGAAGCGGGGGAAGCCAGGGGAAATGATTTGTGTTACAAATAACGACGTGAAAAGGGGCGGAGGAGCCCTGTCAAAATGTAAATGTGCAATTTGCATAATCGGGCAGCCAGGATTAAACGAAGCACAGAGAAGGATAAGGATTACATGGAGCGACAGAGAAGGGAAATGAGAGCAGCACACAGAGAAAACACTGCAGATAGATGTAAAATCTGAGATAAGCGAGAGCAAAAGGAGAAGTTGGAAAACTCAAAGGCAGCCAGAGGAGAGGGAGCTGAGAGGAGCAGTGGTGTGTGTTGCTAATCCAGGGTGTATCTGAGCTAGCTAGGAAGTGTGCAAATGAATTTTAAAAGGAGCTTGAAATCAAAGGGGAGTGTCAGCTGGGCATTAAACATCCCCTTTAGTGGTGACCTTGAGAGCCCGGACCACCACTACCTAACAACCAAACACAGGACTCCTGAACGGTTCCTTCAAATCTCATCCATAATTAATTTTGCCTTTGATGAATGGGTTATACTCCACCAGGATATTAGTCAGCTGTCAAAATCACCCGAGTGGTGGCCTCTGACAACCTTCTTGCTGTCCCCTGCCCTGGGGCAAGCGTAGCAGCAGTGGTTGCTGACTGTCTCTGCTCAGCCTTCCCCAGGAGCTGTGCTCACCACGGCTGGCCGGACCCGCAAGGTCCCAAGTGCTTATGCTGCTCAGCAGTGACCAACTTTGCAAGCACCCAGTCATCCAACCTCCCCTTGGTGCCAAAATTCCTCCTCCAGTCATGCCAGGTCAAGGGGCTTTCCAGTGCTCCATGCAACCGCCTTGCAGCCCTTCTCCTCACCCTGCTCCCAGAGCTCCCGGGTACTTGCTTCCCTCTGGCTCATTCACCCATAGAGAAGATGGTTGTGGCCAAGCCAAGTTCAGACCCACGTTCTACACAAAGCCACGTGTAGAGGCAAATATGTAATACCCCTTTTTATACTTGTTTTGAGCTAACGCCTAAGGGCAGGAATTGCATTGTACTTGCTACTGTGCAAATGTAAAACATAAAGAGCGTTTGCTGCCCCAGAAAGCTCGTGTCTGATGAGAAAGAAGAGAGGGAGTGAATGCAGGCAAGGGAGCGTGAAGAACAAGACAGGATGGGGCTGTGCTGTGGCAGTCTGGTGGAGGTGCCTACTCTTCCACTGCAAGGGGAGTCTGCTAGATTCTGGCAGCCGGAATGGAGAGAGTCAGACGGCGCTTTGTTAACATGATGTAGAATATGATTATTGTTTTATTTTCCTTATTGCCGGAACAGAACTTGTTGAAGTGACTCTCAGCTCAGAGAAATGTGGGAGCAAGAAAAGACGGTGGTGGATATAAGTGTTCAGGGAGAGATTTGTTTGCTTGCGCATCGTGACGAAATGCGAAGGAGCCTTCCTCTTTAATGTGTTCCTGGTCGGTTTGTTCCCCAACACTCTAAATCCGGATTCAGCAAAAATAAACCTGCTGCTTCACAGCTCTTTGAAGCGTGATGGGTGAGGGAACTGTTTTGTGGGGTTTTTTTTTTAACCTTAAAAATGTGGGGTACAGATCAGTTCTGCTTTTACAGAAGTGTTACGACATCCTCACTGAGAGCTGTGAGTAAACTCAATGAGTGAAACCTTCCAGGTGGGACGCGGGGACAACCTGCTCTTACTTAACGCTGTCTCTGCAGTTACCTTCCAGCAGGTCAATGCTTCGTCTGGGTGATAACAGCTCCCAGCGTCTGACCTTGGCTCATCCCCTGGGGTTTCTGTCCCCTGACTTTTCCCCTGGCCCCCAGTGATGCAGCCAAACCACCCTCATTTTAATCCTTCAACAGGGTATCTCAGGAACGCACTTAGTCAGCACCCCTGGTGCATCTGAAGGGAGAAGCTGGGTGAAAGTTTAATACAGGAAAATGTGAGTCCAGCCACAGAAGTGAAATTAAGTGTTAACAAAAAACAACAACACAAAGCTTTACACACTCAGATTGTAAATCTCTTCCTATCGCAGTTACTCAAGTCTCTTATTTTATGTAGTGTCACATTTGACTTATTCTCCAGCTATCGCAGAATGTTTCAGACACAGCAGGAACTGAACTTCTAATAAAACAGTAATAATACAAAACCCCAGACAGGCCTTCATCAGCCACCAGTGAGAAGCAGAGCATGAGGGGGAGGGAACGGGAGATTAGAGTGGAGAAAGGGGAGAAGAGGAGAAAAGACAACCCTGTCCAGCTTAGGTATCCTTTATAGACCACTTCCTTTTTTGCTTTATTCCTTTTCTTCTTCTTTTTTTTTTTTTTGTCTACAGGCAGGCTGTATGGCCGATTAAGTAAAGCAAGTGGAGAGCTTGAGGTTGCAGGTCTATAAATCTGAAAGAGCAGGTGTTCCTGAAGTTTATGTCATTTTACTACTCAGGATTCTCCTAAGCATATCATCTCACGTGATTTTGAAAATATTGTCTTCTGTCACAGTTTAATTAATTTCATGCTCTCAGGGGTTGTAATTTTGACTGTCTAAAATGTACAGTACCGTGCTTGGAAATTATTTTAGGGGTTGTTACATTGCCACTGTCTCTTGATTTTTACATCATCGTTGTTATTACATTAAAATGTCTGGTCTTGTCTTTGCCTTAATTTTGGTTGCTCCAAGGTTGGTCATTTTCTCTCTGCAATGTCTTTGATTTATCTCCATTGCTACAGCTCTCCTAAGCTCTGGAAAGGTCAGGTTGGCTCCTCAGAGCACCCAGCTCTTTAGAGGAACAAAATTCCTCTCCTGAAACGCTACAGGAGCGTAATGAGCTGTTGGTGCAATGGCAGTCATCGCCGTGTCTTCCACATACTGACAAAATGGGGCATTCTACGATATTCTTACTAGTGAGGTGTCTTGGTTTTGCTGCAAGATAAAATTGGGCAAAACAATCTTTCCTACTATGGGGAAAAATGATAAATTGGCCAACAAATTTCCTCTTCTCACAGCTTTATTATCGTGCTACCTTAGTCTAGCTAAGTTGCCAAAAACGGAGCTTCATTTATACCTTGCTGTTGGAGAATCAGTCCTGGAAAACCAGAGCTCTTTACATGGAAAGTAATGTCTGAAGTGTTTAAAGAAAAAGCTTCCTGGCAAAATGCAACATCGGACACTGCCTATGAGGGTCTGAAAAACAAAACAAAACAAAATAATACAGAACAATTCATGCTGTTTGACCCAATCCTCTTCATCTTTGTAATACAGACCTTCAGCATCTTTTGCTGCTCCGCACAGTAGACTGAGATGCATGTGATGCTTAAAACAGCTATTAACTCTCATTTGTATGATGAACACAGCATATCCTCCCCAAACTTGCAACTTACTCTCTGAATACACAATTAATTTTCTGAGGCTCAACCTAGGGAAATTAATTTCATATCAATTTTAAAAATCAGTCTTTAAAAAAAAATAATGGGTTCTCAGTAATTACAAAGAGAGAGATTTCATACTCTCAAAACTGTGAAGTCCAAATTTCCTAAAATCAAGGCAATAGCCAAAAAAATTACAGGGCTGATTTGTGAAAACTATGTTGAACAACTCATTGTGAAAGGATATGATTCGTAGACTATATACTTTTAAAACTATTTTTCAAAACCCTGAAGGCTAATGTCTTTTTTTATTATTATTTAAAAATTACTGAACAGCCACTTGTCTTCAGCTGCTGACACTCTAGAAATACTGTCGGATAACAAAGATTTGGAGTAAGAGTAGCTCGTATCCTACTCTACAAAGCCAAGAACTCATTGAAACTCAATGCTGCTTTTTCAGTTGAAAATATCAGAATGACTAAATTCAGCTGTTAAACAAGAGCAACAAATCATGATTATAAAAGGATTGAAAACAGACTGGATAAGAACTCGTGCTGCTCCTGAGGTGATGGCAATACAAGAAATACATCACAATCTTTCGCCCTCAGCAAATGTGGGCACTGTGATTCTTCTGACGTAGATGACTGCAGTGAACTGTACTGCCCTGGTCCTGCCCACGCCTGTACATACCCTTAAATTTTTGTTTCTGGTTAATCACATAGATTTGAATGGGAATAGTCATGGCAGAAAAGTTAAACAGATGCACATTTGCTTTTATCATAATCTAGTTTTTATTCTAGTTTTTATATGGTTGCATATATAACCATTTATATGGTTATATGCAGCATATAACAGCAATATTGGGCAGAGGAGGAGGTACGTTTTTCCCCTCCAGCTATGGCTCTGTGTACAAGCCGTGCTGGAGGAGAACCACAAAAGCCATTTACCCCCCTTGGGAGGCACCACACAGCAGAGCCATGGCGCCTCCCCTTCTGAGCTGCGGTTTATGCCGGTGGCTAAGGGCAAGACAGGGCACAGAAGGGTGGGCAAAGAGTCCCGCAGTCGGGGAAACGCTCTCCCTGAAGCCGAAGTCGCTTGCGAAGCGTCTGGAGAGCGGCTCGCAGCCCGCTGTGTGGGGAGGCCTGTGTGAGCGGCACTGCCCAGCGGCTCTGTGTTAAACCCGCGGCCTCAAGACAGGCGCACCCTCTCTTTTTTTGAGCTGGACCTGTGAATAGTGCATCTACAATCATATTTCACACTCCTGCCATTTGTACTTCCCTTTACATGTTAAGAATAAAGAAGGGAATAAGGCTTTCTGATAAAATCCTAACGTTTGTTCAGCCCCGCTACAAATGTGGCTGTGAACTCGCTTAAAGACCAGAGGAGTTACCAAAGGAACCCCTGTATTTTTCTGTTTCAACTTATTTAGTTAAAAAGAGGTCCCGGTGCTCAGCTGCCAGAATACCACTGCTGTGACCCGAGTGAAAACAAAAGAAGAAAAGTCTTGGTGGGAGTTTTATGACGCCGATACGATAGCAAGGCTCTATATGTTTAAGGATGGAGACAAATGCACATATAAAATACCAACGCAGGAAGAAAAGAAGAGAAATCACTGAAATCTAAGGGTGTGAAATGTGAAAAGCAGAAAGGAAAATTGCAAAATCAATACAAAGGGAAATGAAAAGAGAATTGAGGGTAAACCAAAAGCAAATAGAAAACAACAAGAAAAAAAACCCCTCCAACAGTCAACAAATTGGGATCTTGACAAGATAACGTTGTCAGGCTAGCGAGTCATGTTCTGATTTTACAGTTGGCTGAAATAATAAAGCCCTATTAAGTTAAGATGTTCAGAAAAGGTATTTACTACTTGAAGTGTGTCTAGCATTTCCAGACTGTGGTTTGGTGTGGCGTTCCAGAGAAACTCAGCACGTGTAGTACCAGCCCTCGGTTTACAAGGAAGGTGGGAGCACAGCACTGGGACGCAGCTTCACACCAGCTCTGTGATAGGGACCTTCAAAAGCTGCTCCTCGATCAACCCACCATCATCATTTTCTAAGGTGTGCTGTAAAAGACTGTTGAGAAAGGACAGGAGAATGAGGAGCAGTGTGAATGCAGGCTCCGGAGTATGACTTGGGGCAGTAGGCTTTCATGGTTTTACTGGGAAAGAGGTGACGTAAAGGGCTTTATCTGCCGTTGCTGGAGGCAGCCAGGTCTGAAAGCAGCGTGTTTTGTACTACCACCCACACTGTGGGGAGGTTGTTCTTTGAAAGCCTCACTGGATCATTGCATACTTTTTTTAGAAAAAGATCTATAGAAATGATTCAAAGAAGGGCTAAAATATGGCCTCTCCCACAGGACAGCATTTCTTTGCTTGATGGATAACAAATAGGCTGTAGCGGTCTCTGCAGAGCTGCCACAGTGCCAAGGGGAAGGGGAAAGCCTTGGCTTTGCATGGTGCTATAGCTGACCTGTTCTTGGTATCCCTGTGATACCATTTCTTCACTATCTAACAGTCCATATTTGTTTATTATTAAGTTATTGCTGCTATTATTTGTTTTGGGACAGCCTACAGAAGTAATGTTCACGAGCAAGAACCTCTGCTTGTGCAGTGCCCAGCAGTGAGAACACAGATTATGCCCACCTCATGGGGTTCATGATCCCGTCTCTCTGGTGTTGAAGAGGTCTGGCCAACCCTTAGAGCTGAAACTTGCTGTTTTCCTTTATTAGCTCAAGTACATAACTGTGCTCTGTACAAGCGATAAACCTCCCTATCCCATTTTCCTCCCCTTCTGCCTTCAAGAATCCATAGTAATTGTTTTTTAACTCGGGGATTTTTTTTCTGAGAAATTACAAATAAATTTCAGTCTGGGGAAAAAAGGATTTTAAAAAATATATAAATAATAATGTGGTTTAAAAGCAGCATTGGAAAGTGGAAGAACCATAATTATAGCAAGTGGCATGGAGAACAGGAGAAAATGTCAAATCAAGAGATTAAATTTTAAATGGCAAGAACGCTCTGACAGGAAAAGAAGAAGATGAAAATAAGGTGCATCAGATCAGTAAAACCATAAAACAGCCTCTGCCTGACCAAAATCTTCCTTCAATGGACCCTGATGCTGCTTATTTATTTAATTTCTTGGTGTTTTGCCTCATTTGACAGAAGGTTACACTCCTGGAAGTTTTATGGCTAGAAGGTCCCTGCCTGGAAAGAGGCAGGGAGAATACAACGAAATAACGACTAACTGGATACGCAGGAGAAAATGACCGGAGCAAAAAGCTGGAGTGATTATGGCTAGTGATGCTTAAAGATGATGTTTTAAACTTGCCTTGGCAATCTGCATGCCTATTAAAATTCCCATAATTTGCATCCAAATTCTCTAGCCGAGTTTGGAAACCTCAGCTCACCGTAGCATTTAGTGCCTGAGGCAGCGTGTCCTCGCACCGCAGCAGCCCTGGCTCACGACTGGTGGTGTGAGCAGTACCGAGGCACTTTGCAAACAGGGAAACTAATTCCTTCCCCGTTTCCATGGACGGTCTGAGTGAAGAACAAATGGCCAGAGTAATTTGCACACCACTATCCATGATGCGTGTCAGAACCAGAGCCAGAAAACGGGTCGCAAATCTCCTGATGTGGCTCTTGATCTGGATCCTACAGTCCTGCTACAAATTAAAGGCAAAGGGACTCTTGCAATTGAATTCCGGAGGAGTGATCCCAAGCTTTTATTAAGGATTCAGTGAAACAAGGGAGAGGTTATTCCCTGGAAAGCACTCAGCGCTGTCAGCATGAGGCTCCATCCCACAACTGGGAAGAGGGTGTTTGGGACCGGATTTAAAGTCTATTAAAATGGCGGGGATTTCTTCTTTGACTTCGCTGGGTTGGTCTTTGGTGCGCTAAAAGAATTGCTACATAAACAAGATGTGTATGGAGATCATGGAAATGATGAACAAAAGACAGGATATTATAGACCAGCTTCCCTACTGAAATGCAGTGTCTGAACTCAGACTTTTCTCATGAATGAATAATGAAGTGGCCATGTTTTATTAGCTTTACTTAAAATTGTCTACTAGTTGAACAACCTTTTGAGCCTTTTAACGCTTCTGCAATTTGCTGCAGCACTGATTTCTTTTCTTTTTTGTTCTTTTCAAGATACAGTAGCTAATCTGATCTTGGTGTTTCAGTAATTGTCTCAGTTAATGTGTATGAGGAATAATTCCATTCTGTGAAATGAATACTAGGTGGATATTTAACTCGCACAAGTTTGCTGCATGAAGAACTTATGGGGCAGGCGCATGCATTAATTGCTAAGCTGTTGATTTATTAGGATTTTTTTTTCTTAGCTTTGTTTACCCACTACCCATTTCTGTGGTCAGATTTGACAGTAGGGAACCTCAAGAGTCAGGAGGAGCTCATCAGCTCACAAAGGGGCTTCATGCATATGGTAAGTCTTGTGCTGGTAAACCAACGTTGGACTGGCAGCTTAACCAAAAGATACATCGTTCTGTCACCACCCCAGCTTTGTGTGAGCCCAACAGCTTCTTCTGCTAAAGAGAGCAGCGCATTCACTAATGATACTGGCATGTTTCTTATTTAGTCTTTAGGGGCTTTATCCAAGCAGACCCAGCGCCTCACTGGGAACTTTGCCTGCAGTACGACCATAACGCTCATTGCAGGCAGAAATGATTTCTGAAATAATGATGTTTTTAGTAAAACTCTGAGTTGACCAATGCTGACAGAAATCACTTGCCTGCAATGGCATTTGTTTCGGTACTGTTGTAGCCCTGACTTTTTGGGGCAGGGCAGAATTTCCAACAACCTGCAAAAAACTGGTTAGAATTGTTATTTAAAGCCAAGCAGTGTTACAGTTTTATTGTTAATATCAGGGGGGAATGTTACTTGCAAGGCTGTGCTTTGATTTTTCTTCGTCTCCTGAAGCAACATGCTCACAAAAGAATCCACAGCCCTCTCAAATTACATATTACAACGATGACTTATTCCACAATCCGTTTTGAGCATAGCTGAAAAGTGTATTTAATATTGCTGCTGTTGTTTCTATCTTTTTCTGTATAAAGTTAGTGCTTGATTTTATGTGTCATCCTCAGCTAGTATATATTTGCATAGCTCTGTTGACATCAATAGTGCTATATTGATTTATACTGCTTGTGGCTGCCTTGTTATTATTTTTATTTTTTTGTTTGAGGAGCTTGGTGTGTTTTCAAATTCATGGGAGATAAAAAGGGATTGCCTTCTCAGAACAAAACATATACAGTGTCAGCTGGTGGGACATTTTAGACTGGGGCAAGTAAACAGGTAAGGAAACATATCAGTGAAGTTCTGTAAATACTGGGGCTGCTTGTATACCATCTGCAGAATGATCGGCTATGTAGGTTGGAGTTTTTAAAGGCACCTTACATTTCCAGCTATCACTAGTAGTTAGAAGGATTTGGTGTCCCAAAAAACAAGGCTGCCACTTGTGATTTATTGTTATCAAACAAACAAGCTTTTCCAGAGATGACTGAAGTCTCCATCTCTCCAGAGTAAAGCGTAAAGTCCAGAGGTCAGGAACAAGATGCAAGAGGGCACAGGTAGAAGGGGGAAAGGATTGGCCAAAAATGAAATAAACACCCAAGAGATGGGTGGCCAGAAAAATATGTTCATTCCTCTCTGGAGGGAATATCCTAAAGACATGAAGCAGTCGATGCTGCATCACTGTACAAGCAGCAGCCATACCCCATCTTGCAGGACTGTGAGAAAAGGCCTCCACGCTTATCTCACGCATTTGCTCGTGAGCAGGCCCTTGGTTCTGAGTGCAGGAAGAGGTGAAAAATGGCTGGAAGTATACAATACAAATCACAGAGGGAAGGACTTTACTACTCTGTACATCTACAGAATAAGCCAAAGCTGCTGAGGATGATCAAAATCCGTTGCCTGAATCTCAGGGCACTCATGTAAAGAGAAGCTCTTCCTAGGCACTTTCACAGATCTATGATCATGTATTCACTGTTAGAGAGATTATACCACGAGCAAGATAACCCCACCTTATCTACTATCACCTTTCAGATGAAATCCCGATGTGTCAGTACCCTACCCAGCCTGGAACGGACTGTCCTCCTCCCAGATCTCTTCACAGGTAAGCACACTGGGCAGAGGTCTTTCTCACTCCTCACCGTGCTATGCTCTGCACAGGAACCTTTCAGCTACTTCCCAAGTCCAGTGCATGAAGTGTTAAAGGGAGAGAAATTGCCGACTTCTTCCCCCTCTGCATTCAGGGGCTTTCCATCAATTTTCCTTCTCCCTTTTTCCTTTCTCTGCACTGCACTTCACATGGAAGCATCTGGATCGAAGAGAATTATCTCTTAACAACAACTTGGGTTGTAGTACATTTCAAAGACTCAGGTTTTATTAGTCACAGAAGACCTTGTAAAAGTTTGCTTGGGATCATTTTTAACAGCAACCAATAATCCCTTCCCCCATCAGCCAATGAAAAACAACCCAAGCCTCCCCCCAACTCCTGCACAGATGTGTCTTACAGAAATAGTGATTTTGGAGAAGCAAAAGTGACATTTTCGCCAAGCTGGAGGTTTTATCCACAGTAGCTTACACTAATACAGACCTAATTTCCTTCTGAAAGCTACCTGAACACTAAGCACGCTTGATGCTCAGTTGGCGTAATACCGTTTGGAATGGTCAATAATTGCATTTGACTTCACATCGCACCTTTCTGTCCTCAGTCTACTTAAGGCCAGAGGAGACGTAGTCACGCTGTAAGCCCAGACTCTGCTCCTGCATGTTTCATGTCAGATGACTGTTTTCATAAAAGCATATTAATACAATATGTTAAATAGCAAGCCCGGAAAATTCTCTCGCTCCTTCCCTCTGCAGCAGCTGAAAAAACAGGTAGATTAAAAAGCAGTGTTCCCTGCACTGTTAACTGCTTCAGTACCCAGCGTCATGTTCGGTCTGCTAAACCAAAAGTTACCTCCAGCAGCTTGTTAGTCATAAAGAAAGAAAATACATGGGGAAAAAGAGGCAGAGGATGACAAATTGATTCCGGGGATGTGGTGTCCCATAATTCTTATAAAACTAAGCTGATAGCTGAGCACATTCAAGAGCTTTGAGAATCCAGCCACTCCTGTAAGTGTCAAAGCGCAGATGTAGGAGCTTCAGGTATTCGGGTATGAAGATTTGGACCAATTAGCCCAATTCTGCTCTCTACGCATTAACTTCAATAGAACTCTTCATTATTTTCATTGGTAGAATTACACTGATAAATGTGAGTAAACTACAGGATGTCTCCTAATCCATTTCTGACAAATAATGATATTATAGCTGCCCTACTCTACTGCCAACAAAAAAATAGTGGAAAGGTATGAACTTCAGAAATGTAAACCTGAGCTGTCATTAAAAATCAATTTTCATGATAAATTTAATTCACATTTCATAGAGAGCTGTGTAATATCAATAAAAAATGCTTTAATAATTGCTGTGCTGGCACACAGTACAGTGTAAGACATAAAGAGATATAAATTTTTTGTAATTTAGAAGATGTGGAACTAAACACCGTTTTTTAGAAGAAACCCTTTCTCAGGGAGAAAAATGAATGTTAGAGGAGGATGTAATTTATTAGGAATTCCACTCCACCCCCATTTACAAAGACTGCTCTGAAATTAAAACTTTGAGAGATCAGGTTTCTAATTTATTCGCAGACTTAAAGGCCAGAAAAGGACTAGGATCAGGTAGTCTGACCTCCTGGATAACCCAGGCTATTAAATTTCACATAGTTCTTCCTATATCATAACCTGTGTTGGGCTAAAACATAGTTTCTCTTAAACATTGATTTTAAATGCTGGAAAAACACATTCTTGTGTTTCATTCACGTGCTTTTTGGTGAAGGTGGGAGAGAGGAAAAATTTAAATTGATTGTATTGCTGTGACATACCAGTAGAATTGGTATAGCACCCGATAGTGCAATCTGAACTCAGCATCACTCAAATAGAAACAGTTGGTCTTTCCTGGTGATAAAAGCTTACCGATTTTCAGGGCGGATACGCATGCTACCGATTTAGCAATATGCTTTTGTGACCTATTTTCCAAAGGACCAAAGCGCAGGTATATGCTTCTAAATCTCTTGGTCACAACTGAAAATCCCATTCTCAAACTGGAAAAAGCAGCTGAGAGCTAAATGCTGAATTTCCTGAAGTCAATAGTAGTTTCCTCATTTACATGTAATTGAGGTCAGAATTTCACCCCAGCAGATCAGTTAGCTTTTTATGATGCTAACTGAAGAACTGTAATAATATTTGCAGTTTGTGCTTTGCTTCCACAGCAGACATAATTCATTACCTTTTACTCCTCTCTTTTTTTTTTTGTAAATCTTGTTCTTGGTGTCCCTTATATTTGTTCCTCTGCCAACATGAATATTTGCGATTCTTCCAAATCTAATGTAGCCTTCAAATGTCATTAATGTACTGTTTATTTGATATTTTAGGTTAGATATTCAGTAAAATGGGATTGCAGCATCAAACCTTCCAGGATCCTCCATCCACAATAACACAAACTCTGATATTGCCATTTATCACCATGCTTTACAGGTTCACAATCAATACAGCATTTGTTCTATCCACATAATTTTGAATCGTTTTCAAATGAGGCTTCCTGAAACCCAGTGACATCTGCTTTCCTCCCTGTATTTGCGAATGCTGCCATTCACCGATGCTCATGCTGTGGGCCAGAGAATCTCAGGCAATTAGAAGCACAGGTTAAGTCATCTTCCACTAGAGTGTTTATTAACAAATCCCAAGGAACTAGCAGGATCCAAAAACTGTTGAGTTTGTCTGGCCATAGATGATAAACATGCACAGCTTTATTGCTCGTGACTCCCCTGTTCTCCAGGGAGCAAGTTTTCCCTTGCTGTAAATTAGCTTAGATCCACTGGAGTCAATAGATCAGGACTCTGAAGTTCTTATCTCCTTGCTGCTCTGTTTTTTTTTTTCCCTGATAAAATTACTCATATTTTTACTTCATAGTTTTATTACAGCCAATTAGGAAAATGAGAAACGCAGACAAATTGGTTTTCCATCTTTTCTGGGAAAATTTTTACTTCTGCTGCCATCCAGGTTTTTTTTTTTTCAATTCTCAGATTTCCTGAACTCTAAGCTATTTTTAAGAAATAGCTATCAATTACACAATGATTTTCCTCAGCTACAAAAAATCAAACTTCAGTTTTTCTGGGCCAGCTAATCTACCAATGTTTTCATGCACCCTGTGATCCCCTGCTATTGATAAGGATGTTTATAGCACTGTTCTTATTTCCTAACGATAAAACGCAAGAGATTTAAAAGGGAGATTCAGACGTGTGCCTGCCTTGACTGTTACTGTCAGGAGGATGCAGATGCTGGCAGACTGGATCAGACTGGTGGTCCATCTAGCTCAGCCTCCTGTCTCTTGCATTGGTTTAGAAATCGTTTTATGTTCCGAGGCATTAAAATGTACATTTCCTTTAGCCCCTTTGTAATCAATATTATGGTTACTCTGAAAGTTCTTATTTTTCTTGACCTCAGAGCTGCCTTGTGGCAGTGAGTTCCACCGTTCATTAATTTGTGAAAGGAATGATTGTCTCATCTCTGTATATTTTCTCTTGATGTTGTTCTGCAAACTTGTCTTCCGCTGGGTTTCAACTAACTACTTTTAGTACTGCCTTTATCATTACTCTTGAACTATTTTTTTTTTAAAGGTCATGGGTTTCTATTTTTCCTTGTTGGTTCACTTTGGGTGCTCCTTCTTCCTTAACTGTTTCTGTTTCAAACCACCTTCTAGGAAAACACCTTTTAAAACCGCCAGTCCAGCCCTTGGCTATGAAGCTAGGCAATCTTCTCTTATAAGCAATACAATTTGTATAAGCAATGCAATTTGGAGTAAAATTGTTTTAGTTTTATGGAACTGTTTTAAATTCCTCTGCCATCCACACAATCGCCCTGGCTTTTATTTTGTATTAGAATTTGGTTCTCATTATTTGCTATTCTTATAAATGCACTGTACAAGCAGGGTTGAAACAATAACAAAAAGGCTCTTTTTCCTGTTTCTCTTCTCTTTTGCATTCCCAAATCAAACTCCTTCTAAAATAAAAATTATGGTCTGCAAGACAGACATTTTGCTATTTTAAACTACCCATCTCCTAAAAAGATGCTAACCCCAGAAAGATACATTTGCCTCTGCTGAGCATCTCATGTGGACTGAAGTCTTAAAAATTCCATCTTTAGAGCTTAATGCCAAAACACAGTACAAATTACTCTTGCTAGAAGCAAGGTTCTTGCCATTTCCTCAAGCAATGAATTACCTCCCGATTTTCAAGTTATTTCAAAATATCCTTTTTAGATAGGTATGCCAGGGGCTAGTCCTAAGAAAACCCCTTTTAGTGTTTTTAGGGCTGCAAATTTTATTTTGCTTCAATGCCTAATGGTGATATGGAAATTGCAATTGTTGCTTTTGGTGTGTGTTGACCTTTCTCTCCTCATTATTTAGGAACAGAAAGCTTTTGGTATCTGTCTCAAATCAGAAGATTATAGGTCTGTTAGTACATGTTCATGAAGAACCCTTTCTGTGGGTGTTAATAACTAAAGAGTATCCAGTTGAGTACACTAGTCATTAACCTCAAAAACAGTGACTCAGCGAGGTACTAGAGCATACTAGTGCCTATAAGAAAAAAAAAAAGAAAGGAAAAAAAAAAAGAAGCTATTTTCTCACACCAGATGCCAGGCAAGATGTATTTCTAGAGGAAAAGCTAACAGGCGGCCTAAGAACAAACGTGCATGGACATCTGTGGTATCCTTCCCGGTAAGATCACTTGAACTACTCAGCTGGAGGCAAGAACTCACTGGAGAGAGAACTTTCTGAGTCTCTGTCTAAGGTTTTGTGTAACAGTAAGGCCTACCTGCCCTCCCTCCCAAATCAACTAAGGCTGGTGGAAATGCTCCTGCTGGATCAGACCCAGAAAAGGGATAATTTGCCTGTATTGCACCCAAGAAGGTGACCAGTGATTTCTAATGCCTGATATAAATATTGGCCAGAGGAAAAATGTTTTGCAATGGAGGATGAGTTAGATGGATGGGTTTTAATCTTATTTTTTCAGTAGACATGCAAATCTAGGGATTCGTTTCTACAAAGAATGTAAAATAAATCACATATCATTTCTGTTTTCCACATGCGTGCATTCAAGAAGAAAACAGACTGAGCAGACTTTCAGCCATGCAATGAATGTCTGCAGAAATGTATCCGACTACAGGTCTCTTAAGTCACTTTAATGGTGATGGATGTGCAGGAAACTATAATCAATTACATTGCCCTGAAAATTACATAGTTATTTTCCAAAAAACCCAACAGGTAACAGTTGTTTGATACAGTACAGCTTAATATTTCTCAGAAGACAGAGACCTTGTAATATTTGAGCTTGCCTGTATGCACAAATTGTATCACTTCAACAATACCTGTACAGCTTCTTCTGTATAGTCAGATTATATAGATCTGGCAGGCAGCTATAAGTGAGACAGAAGAACCCGAAGCAAGATAGAGAAAAGCATTTGTTAAACAGAAAAAAAAAAATCTGAACAGGGAGATCTAAGGTCAGATCTAGGAGGTGATGTTCTCTCGCTCGATATTTGAGAATGTTTAAAAACTAGCCATGTGCCTTTGCAATGAGCAGTGTGGCCTTCTGTAAGGTACACGCTCTCACACTATCGGATTACCGACAGCTTTGTGCTTCCTCCTCTTCTGGTTTGCACCCATACGCACCAGCTTAAAAGTCACTGCGTGCTGTCCAGGGACGTGGTGTGGAGAGAGGTGGCAAAGCTGCCATTTGCCTTCTGGGAAGAGAAGGTGTATCTGATTCCCAGTGTTTCATGTAATCACTTAACACTCGCAGAAAATATATCAAGAATATTACTTGATCGGTGGCCTAAGCATTAGGGTACAGAGTAAACAACATGTTATACAATCAAGCAGTGCATCATCCCCTGAGGGTCGGAGCAGCCTCGAGGGAGACCACTGCAGAAATACACACACCGACGTGCTCAGCCTGTGCTATTCCCCTCGCTGCCGCGCTTCTTGGTGCATCGATGGAGAAATGGAGGCAGCAAGAAGCAGGCTGTGTACTCCAAGACAAGGTTTTTCTAGAGATGGAGCATTAAATGTTTTGCCTTTCTCTTTATTTCCCCCTAGCCTCCCCCAATAGATTTCAATAGCCTGATCATCTGGTCTATGGAGGAAAACCAAGGCTGTGTTTCCAGAGCCCCTCTTCTCCATCCTGAACACTAAGACTCCATGGGTTTGGTTCTCTTTCCCACCTTACTCCTTGCTCCTCCGCTATCCTTTTTCCTGCCTAGCAAACATCATCCTCCCAGGTAAATCCCCTCCATAAAGCTTTCCCCCCCCAATCCAGACCGAACAACTTCACAGCCCCTTCTCCTCCCACCCCTGTTCCCTCAGCTGGTTTCCTGGGCAGGAGACAGAAGCACTGGGTGAGAAAGGTGACCGTAAGAACAAGCTCAAGAAGTAAATTTCGTTAGTTTCACAGTCCTTTTGTGTCCTCAGGTGACATGGGCAATATGTCCTAACAGGGCCCTTCCACAGAACTGTGGTGGGAAACCTCAAGAGGGGTGAGAAGAGAGCCGAGGGCGAGGAAGGCTGATGGCCACACACAGCATGGGGAGGACGGAGTGAAGGACAGGTGAGCTGCAGGTGGCCAAACCCCTCCTGAGCAGTCTGTGGCTGTGGGAAGCCCTGGGCTGTTTTGCCTGCAGGCCCACCACCGGCATGGTGGCAGCCATCTTGGGGTGTCGCCATGGCGCTGGCCACAGCTTGGGGTGGGTTTCCCTCACAGGGCAGCAGCAGGAGGGTGAAAGCCCACCATGTCCCTGGGCAGAAGGCAGCCCTGGACACACAAGGCTGAGCAGGGACAGGAGCAGCGCCCAGCAGCAGCCGAGGCGGTGAGGGACCAGCAACTGAGGTAGCTTCGAGCCCACAGGGAAGGGGCTGGGAGGGATGGAGATGGGGCAGGGGGAGAAGGGATGGATATGAGGGGCAGAGCAGGGCTGGGGGATGGTCAAAACTGAGGAGAAAGTTGACGGGAGGAGGGCAAGGACAATGGAGGACAGGGGGAGAATGGCTGGACATGGGGACAGAGCAGGGGTAGGGGAAGATGGGATGGCCAAAACTGAGGAGGAAGTTGATAGGAAGAGGAGAGGGGCATGAGGCGGGCAAGGGCCATGCAAGGAGGGCAGGAGGAGAAGGGCTGAGACACGAGGGGGAGAGCAGGGGTGGGGGAAGATGCGATGGCCAAAACTGAGAGAAAGTTGACATGAGGAGGACAAGAGAGCCATGAGGCAGGTGAGGGCCATTGAGGGCAGGAGGGGAAGGGCTGGGACACAAGGGGGAGAGCAGCGGCGGGGGAAGACGGGATGGCCAAGAACCGAGGAGAAAATTGACGGCAGGAGGAGGAGAGGGGACGGGGCTGCGGCGGGCGGGGGCCGCGCGGGCCGCCCTCCCCAGTGCGCAGGCCCTGCGCGCATGCCCGCAACTTATTTCGCGCGGTCGGGGCGCCGCATTTCACGCGGGGCTGAGCGGGCGGGGCGGCGGCGGTGGCGGCAGCAGCCACAGCCACCGCCACAGCCACCACGTGACCGGCGCGGGCGCGGGGCCGGGCGGCCGCTGGGGGCCAGCAGCGCCATCC